>JANSTU010024661.1:0-12933 GCA_027564075.1 Bolitophila hybrida
CATTTCATTTTCATTTCATTTTCATTTCATTTTCATTTCATTTTCATTTCATTTTCATTTCATTTTCATTTCATTTTGTTTAAGTAATTGGTGATAAGTTGAACATCCGAAGAGCTAAACTTATAGAAAGAAGAATTAGAACTCACTAAGTTAGTGTCAATATAATTACAGATTTGAGTTTTTTTTTTTCAACTGACCGGAAGGTCGCCGGTTCGATCTCGGCCGGCAGACCGAAGTGTTTTTCGAATGTACCACATTAAATCATCCTTTTGCTATTAATAGCCTATTTCTGAATAGGATATTGATTTGGAATAACGGAACATTTATGCCATAGAACAACATGTATATGATGGCATCACTATGACATCACTATTCCGAATATAAAATAGCAAGATAGATCTCGGTGCATCGGGGATGTGTTAGAGCCCAATAGCACATTAGCATGACCTGACCAGTTGTGTGAACTCGTAATGGTCAATGAATACGTTGTGCTACATCACACACTGGCCCTATGTCCCATAAGGGATTACAGGATCCAATGAGAATAAGAAATAATATTATATTTTTAATTGAAGTTACAATTATTATTATTAAATCACAGAATTATCTATGTTAGTAAAAATACATTTATTTTATAAATTTTTGTTGGATAACTTCAAAATGATAATTTGCATCTATTAAAAACATCAGCTAGAGTTTCATGAACTTCTTCAACAAACATTACCTTCAAAACTACATGCAACATTCACTTCCTTCTGTTCTATCAAATCAATTAACTCGGCGATCGTAAAATGGCTCACACATAGACACGTACACACATATGTTATCACGTACTTGAAGGACTTCCTAACTCACGCTTACATTCAATATGCACATACACTTGCGCATTTAATTGAATTTCATCGCCTGGTATACAACCCTAAAACCAGAAGTTCACATAATCCTGCGTCAACGTATTTCCAGCGGATAGCAGTAAATCACATCGTTTACATACTAGCAAAACACACCAATATAGTATACTGGCAGGCACGCGCCTTAGTTATAACGTGGCATTGTCACGACACTCTCACACGCATATAGATTTAATTTAATAACGTATATCATAGGGATAATACTAGCACATAATATTCATCGTAATCGATTTAATATTTTAGTATATTCATGGGTTAAGGGGTTTGTGGGGAAACCGAAGCCTGAAGCGTGTGTTACGAATACTTTAATATAAATATTAAGTTTTTTTGTTATATTTAGGCTAGGAATTCAACGACGTTTGAAGCATTTATTATGCATGTCTTTTATTGGACACTTACGCGAGACTCATCTAAACAGAAGTATTTACATTTATATAATGCATACACACAAGCGCTACTGTCTTCTCAAACATCAAGCATAATTATTCGTAAACACAGCCACTCAACGAAGGCATCTAAAGCAATTATAAGTACGCATAACCGTAAAACTCTGAAAACGGGTTCGTGTCTTTCATTCGTTTTATACCAAGGACAAGCAACTCGTCCGCACATCCCCTTTCTGTATAGTCCTTCAGATTACGACGTGTAAACTGCAAAGTAAATAGCAGAAAGCACACTTTACAGCACCCTTAAAAACATATATAAATACACACACATATACAAAATACACATACAGACGACATGCATAAAATTCACAAAATGTGACTCGTGCACAAAGAAAGGATGCCGTGCATATCTTTCCAACGAAGCTTATATTATATAGAATTGGATGCGCAATGTTGGATTCCGTGAATTTCGTATTTCGGTACATTTTATGTACAACATACTTTATTTATACACATACAGGCCACACCATATGCCATAAAGGGATTACAACGTAATCATATGTCGTTGAGAGGGTTATTTATGAAGCACGTCGTCACTCTTGACTGCATGCGCCTCGCTGCTTCTCTGTACGACTAGAGCAAGCAAACCCATAGCCACCGCCACAACCCCAACCGCATGCGAAAAACGCGAATTTATTTATTGTTCAATATATATGTATATAATATATATTTTTTGGCGACGGGGATTATTGAAAATAAACGACGTTACGCGTGCGGTAACGTCTGCGGTGGAATTTGCCTTGACGCTCGTATACGGATGCTCTCGATTGTCGTAAATTCCACAGCGGATCAAGCGCTAAAATGAGATTTACGATGTAAGATATTACCAATTCGTCAGATCGAGTTATTTCGATGTCATTTTAAATGTTTTTCTATCTTGAACACACAAATATGATTTTATCGTAAATACGCCAGCCAGTATGCAAAATATGCCTGACAGAATGCAATAATGTCTGCCACAGTATACGCCAACCGCAATGCAATATTGTATTTGAAAAGAATTACATTTGTACATACATATTTAATTTATATAGAATTTTATAACATGGATTATATATACGAAACTATCCAATAATTCATTCTAAAATAAAATTTAAATAAACAAATATGATATATGATGATGATGACATTTATATTACTTATTCATTGTATGATTTTATTTGTAATATTATAGTTTATGTGTGCTGTTTCGTTATTAATAATCACATAGCCAACATAGTCAACATAGCCAAGCTTGGGCTCAACATTGATGGTAATTAACGACGCACACTATGATCACTACTTTGTAAGACAATGATATATGAAATTAGAATTAAATTAGGGAATGAGAATGAAGAGAGATAAGAGAAGCAGTTAGAAGAGTCGAAGTGAAAGATTGTGATCAGTAATATTAATAATAAAAAAGAAAACAACGAAGAAATTGGATAAAGGTGACGCGAATAAAAACAGACGTTTGATTGACTTGGATAATTCCGGAACGTCAGAGCTAAAGACTATTAATCTCACCGAGCATTAAATGCTTTAAGAGCCTTTATGAGCCACATGAATCAATCCCGTGCGGCACAACCGATTTAATATGTGATAAAATTGCTTTTGTGATATTTTTTTCCGTCCAAAAGTCGATTCGTTGTTAAATCATTTTTTCCATTAGTTTTCGCTTAAGAAAGAAGACAGATGTGGTTGTATTTGTATTTTATGTTTAAATGGTCCTCTAGAATAATGAACCAGCATTTAAACTAAATTAAAAATGTACCACATTCACTAATATTACACGATTCATCTCATCACATAGGTTTGCTACTCCTAGTTGACCTTCTGTTAACATTCACAACATATTCTCGATGTTTGAGATTATTAATTAACCCTGACGTGACTCTAACAACTTTCCGCATACATCTTGCTATTTATATTCGGAATCGTGAATCATCAACGCCATAGTACAATTGTGGTTTTATACAGGGTAATTTGATAGCATCAATATACTACGAGTATTATTCCAAATCAATAATCCATTTTAGAAATTGGCTATTTAGAGCAAGAGGAATCTACTGATTTAAAGTGCTTTATTCGAAAAGCACTTGAGTCTCCTGAAATACGTGATCTATGGCACGCGCAAACGAGAAAATTCCACGATCAAAACCTGGACTGTCTAAACGTAGCTATACATTATTATGTTTTTTTAAAGGCATCGTATGTTATGTCGGCATATCGCGACACTTCGACGTTGCTAGAACGATGCTATAATTCTAGAGTCCGATGTGTCAGATTTGTTTGATGTTAGAAATAGGTCGTGCCAGAGGGTCTGTTTTCTTTGATCGAAAAAATAATCAAATAAAAAGAAAAAAAAGCGATATTTTGGTGTACGAAAAAAGCGAAGTCGGAATAGTTCTGCATTTATCACACACAAGTGTTAGTGCTAGCCCTAGACTTTATTAGGACTCTGCAGCTCATCATGACGAGCTATTGGATACGAAGCGAGTCGCTCGAAATCAGGTGCAAGTCTCACCGACGTGATTTTACACATAACAAATGTTGTACCTCCAAAATACGTAACAAATACAAAACTATTATAACTGTTGAATAATTAAATAGCTAACAATACTCACTAAAAGTTTTCCGTTGCTCGAACTATAATATGCATAAAGTATTTATTCATTTATAAATCCAAATTATTCAAAGAGAATGTTTACGCCAAGAAATATTCACAAACTTTAATTAAACACACACATTATTGCTTGAATTAAATTGGGAAACACACCCAATATCGATTCTAGATAGTATCCGTACGACAAATACAATTGGAATGGGACCATTTGGGGATCACTGTCGAAATATATATATAGGACGTGCCTGTCGATTAGACGGAAGTGGACGCAAACACTACGGGCACAGAAGGGCGTGCGCATCATAATAAATGTTTGGCCGCGTGTCACTTCGATTAGGTATTGTATGAATGTGTGTGATTTCAGGCACGGAATTAGAACGACCCTCTCGTTCCGAATGACAGCTATTCATTTGTATGTAGTGTCCTCACAAATATTCCAACATGTGCAAATTGCTTGGTGTGATTTAGGACAATGAATTGTATGAATGCATGTTCAAGGACATTTAATCGTTAATCGAAATAAAAAAAGCGGTTCTCCTTTATTTTAAAATAAAATGCACTTTTTATAATATTATATACTAGAATATATAAAAAAAAAATTTGTCATCCTCACGCTTTTTGCATTGCATGACCCACATGCAAATGCAATAGTTTTTTGCGAGATACGGAACCGGATGCTGTACAGACCGTAGAGGAAATTTAAATATGGCTCTCGCAATCCTCTTATTCATACGGTCTCATACAATATTGTGCATAATAAAGTATTTATCTTTTACTATATGGTATGTATGATAATATATTTATATATGCTTAAGAGCTCAGCCAAGAATGTTCTAATGATTTATTGAACGGCCTTTCAGACTTAAGCGTATACCAAGTTTAAGTATATATTGCTGTGGTCGTTCTTTTTGGAATTCTTATTTATAGATTATTTCTTCAGTTCTGTGTGACATTAGAATTTCTACAATGTAACGCCTACATACCATATATATGGGGACTATACTTCTTATTTATTATAATGAATTTATATATATGTATGTATATTTATATTATTATTGAAGCAACTACATATCGTTAACTTTATAAATTACAATCAATAACTCTGTCATCATATTTTGTACATTTCGAGCGATATTTTGCTTATTTCGACTTTTTGATTGGTTTAAAATCCTTTATTTTAACTTTCAAGTTTTTGTATATTTTATTGTTTGAAATGTTGAGATGTTTAAGGCATACAACCGAGAAGAAACTTAAAACAGACTAGTTTCCTGTAACAGAGCATAACAATACAAATATGTATTTATTTGTAATTAAAACATGAATAATTATTATATTACTTATTATTAACATATATATAAATTGAAGGTATTGGATGGATTCTCGAGCGAACATTCCTTTTTAGTTCTAAATTTCCACAAATACATGGCATGCAAGATTGACGTCTTTCCCGACACAAATACTTTTGATGTTTGTTGGTTGTTGAAACTGCTCTTCAAGTACACTATATCTAAAGATCTATGACTGGTAGAGTGTTTTTAATTTTGAAAATTACCCATGAAATCTCTGGGATAAATAGATGATGACAAATAGCAAGGAAAATTCCTGGATACCGGGATTTTCGTAGAAGGTTTTTCGGCCTTTTTATATACTTTATAAATAAAAAAAAAATGCAGCGCGACTTGATAAAGCCGTAGATCTAATGGTACTATACCGCATAGCACTTCCAAGGATGCATTGTGTGTTTTAGAGAGCGCTACACTTTTCTGGGCTTGTCCCAGTTCCGAATGAATCATTGCACAACATTATCATAAACTATTTTGCTGTCATGTTCATTATATCAGCTCAAATAAAATGTCTTAATGGCCAGGGGATACATTTTTACAGTTGTAAAGGGCTATTTCAAAGACCTACTGCGTGTTATTTGCGACCTATATTCCACATGGTCGACGAGCAAAACCTTTTCCATGCATAAATTAGGGCTGGAGTATAATAATAAATTGTTAAGACACCATACTTAACATATTTGTCTAGACTAAGAATTTTTGGAACATTGATATCTTTCGGAAAATGAAGAGCCTAAATCTACTGTTCTCACTCACTCTGTGAACTTTACTTGGTAATCTTCCGAGGTAATATATTTTGTGAGTTGCTGCTTGATCAACATATCTAAAAGCTCATCGATTTCAGGCGTCTCATAATTACTAAAATAATTAAATAACTTTTTTCATCCTGCGCTCAACGATAAATCCACTTTCAGCGCAATAAAACAACCCCACACTTGTGTACCATAATATACATCATCCCTCAAAAACACGCCAACAAATAAAATCAATCAAGAGCGGTGGTTGCTATACAAAGCCGCAATACATACCACGCCACTGCGAACCGGTGCCTAGAGATACCCACACCCGCATCCTCTTAAAAAGGGTACAAAGGTAATCAAATATATCAAATGTACGTATTCAATGTGCAAAAGCAAATTTTAAACCCAAACGCAAAAATATATCATCCATAAATCATTGAACCCCGCCTGCCCATCCGCACCGAACACAAGTAAAAAAAAAAACTGAAAATGCGGAAGTACGTATATTTGCGAATCCGCATATTCTATTTGGCAAAATTGCGCCAAAGGGCAAAACAGAGGTTATTTTCGGTTAGCTTTTGAAATGCACTCGTTTAAATGTGTTAATTTACCCGAAACACGACAGGTGTTTTTTATTCACTGTAGGTATAGCTATCTGTGGCTGAGACATTATACTCGATAGGATGAGTTAGAGGTTTATTCGACACACACACAGGATCAGAAAAACATTTTATTTTATATTCATATAATATAGAAAAAAAGTTTTCGATGATTTCCTGGTTGCGTGGAAAATAGCAAATGTCGTCGAAACTTTTCCTGTGCCACTCAGCGCCCGTTTATTTATGGTGATGTGCTTTCAAGCTCAGTGCAACCACCGTGCGCGCACTCGAATTATGATTACTCTCATTTTTCACATGTGTCGACCCCCGTTCTCCGTTTCAAATCTCTCAATCATACATGTATATACGACATATATGTTGGTTTGACTGTGTGTGCATGGCCACACTTGAAAGCTTTTCCATTTATTTAATAAATGTGCGGCGCGCGCCGTCGAGTTCAACTTGCGCTAGCTGGGTTAAAAAGTTGTGCTGTGAAAATCCACTGCATATACAGGATGCTTATATATCATGTTGTATATGCATATGTGAGTGTATTGGTGTGCGCACCTGCTGTGTATATTTGATACGTCAAAACATGTTGTTGATATGTTATACTGTATATACCATTTATATATGTTTGTGTTTCGGAAGAGACTGAATAAGGTCTGTTATGTGGAATGAGGATATAGGAATGGTATGTCTTGGAATCAAATATGTGAAGTTGTCCATTGTTTGATGCTGTACAAGCCAGAGATGCGGGTAATCGAAAATTGATGCGACAGTTGATTGGCTTGGACAAGTTTTCATTTTTTTATTTGGAGAAAAAGAAGTTAATTTCATTTTCAATTTGGTATGAGGAGAGTTTATAGAAACTAAACAGTAGAAATTTGGACATTAGAAACTGAAAGTTGCGTAAAAGTTATATATGTGTAAATATATAATAATAATGTTCTAATGTTATTTGATAATCTGGATATACACATTTTTAAAAACAGAGTTTTAATATATTATGTTCAACAAATTGGCAGGATTTTGAATGTGATATAAAAAAAATCTTTTAATCAACTTACGAATAATTAATTTCAGGTTATTCACTATAAACTGCGTGTTAATATTTAATAGAATAGATTTTCTTAAAAAACTGAAACTATATTTAATGTCACGCCATAAAATCTTAAGTAAATGTATTAATGTTTTGGTTACAACAATAACACTAACCCTTAAAACCTCGTCAGTAGTAGGTGAGTTTAAATTTATTTTAGATCTAATAAATCTGCGTTAAAACAGTCAGCTTTTAACACTAAAATAAGCGTTTTAGTAAAATTCTTACTCGGCCAAAACATAAATGTTTTTAATAAATTCTCCATAAAATATTTGTGAAATTGTTTTTATGTAGGTATCAAATTCTTGCTTTCTTCTCTTTAATTTTTAAATTCAACCATCGATGCGGATAATATTGGTGAAAAATCTGTTTTCTTAACACACATTAGAAGAGCAAAGAGTTAAGAGTGTTGGACATTTTAAATGGTTTATAGGGAAATAATTTAACTACCGCCGATACTTTAACAACAATAACACGCACGAATATAAACGACAAAAACCCGGCTTGCTTGGATATTGTACTTGTGTTCAAATTCGATTATGATATAAGTGTGTGGATAATTTTTTGAAACCCATTTAAAAAACGGTAACAGATTAGATGCTCAAAAAAAAATGTACGAGCTAACGCAATCTAATAATTAAAACAACATAATTTGGAAGTAAAATGAAGAGATAAATTTGGCGGAAATGATATGGTACGCCATCGTCATTTGTGCATTCTTCCTAATTAAATTGTCATTTGTGCATTCTTCCTTAATATTATGGTATTAGTCATTCAAAGGTTAAAGCTAAAAAAATCTATAATTTAAATACTCCAGCAGGCGTATTCTACTAATTTTTAAAAGGGCTCAGTAAGGTTTTTTGCCGTTTTTTTAATTTTACTATTAAATATACTATAAGTTTCTATGTTATTTTTCTAACTCATAACATATTTTACCGTTTCAAGCACACAATCTAATTTATAGTACATCAAAACTTGGCAAAATGAAACAGTTATAAAAGATCACTGAGGGACTTTGTGAAAAATTTAGTAGAATAGGACCATAGAACTACTCTAATAAAAATGTTACCTCGGAGAAAAAACTCAAATAAACACTTCATCGTCAAAGAAATTTATTTTTGTAATTTAATAATCAATAATCAATAAATACAAAAATATATATAAAAATATTTTAAATCTGTCGAAAATGTAATTTTTTGCCAATTATTTCAAAATTACATCAATCTCGTCGACTCTTTTGGATCTATTTATCACTAATCCTATATAATAAACTAATACTAATAAATTACAGCCAAATGAGCATTCCTTCTATTTCTAAACATGATTTATTTTCATGTCTTAAATGTTAAATGTGATATTTGTTTAATTGACAACAACTATCCACTTTTCAGACGTAATTCTAAATTAATAGATCAATTTAAATTGAATTATAACACTAAAATGACGTAAACATATTGACCAATTACATATCAGATACATTGCTTTCATTACTAAATAAACTGCTCCTGTTATTCTCTGTGGTAGCGGTGGAGCAGTGGTCTAGGTTACAGCAGTAACTCAACCAGGGGCCGTAAGTTCAATTAAGTAGTCACACAACACAGATGCTGTCATTAAAATTTGTTCATGTATTTGTGACTGGGTATTTTCACGGTCTCGACATGATCCATTGGAAGGATGTTAATGTTGTTGAGGGGTTCGATCGTAATTGCGACACAATTACATATATTAAAACCCAAAAATGTCATGAAACCTCTGTATAGATGAGAAAAGAGTGTGCCAAGAAAAAAAATCTTATTCTCCAAATGAAAAAACTTAATTCTCAATGGTTTACTTAATCTGTTGAAAGGGCTTTAGCTGAAGATGATATGGCTTATTATATATGTTAATTGAAAACATTTTAAATCAAATGAAAACTTAACAAACATTAAAAATGTGCCAAAGGTAATTACTCGGTTAATTATTATAAACCTAAACTTAACTTCAATCTTCCTTCTGCGGAGGTTTGGTAAATTTAAAACGACCTAATAATTTAATAACGACTACTTAATCGTTTACCGAAATCTCTCCTTCCATTGCTGATAACATTCATTTCCAGCAGATTTTATCATCTTTTGCCTTTTGCACGGTAAGTACTCGGGAAGTTATGTTTATAAAAATATCATGACATAAATTTGACATTCAGTCATTCTCGCCTTATGAGATTTTTCAAAAGCCATATCCGAGTGGGTTAACGCGTTGGCCTGGCTTATGGGAGATCTCGCTGTATCTCAAAAATATGCGCATTTGCACTGCAAAGTTGTTAGAGTCGCGTCAGGGCAAATTTTGACTCCTAACCATCGGGGATGTGTTGTGAGTGTTAGAGCACAGCAGCTCCAATAGGAGAAGCACAGCACAAACAGCACATTAGCATAAAATGACCAGTAGTGAGAACCCGTAATGCTCAATGCATCCGGTGTGCGATATCGCACACTGGCACTTTGTCCCACAACAAGGGATTACAGGATCCAATGAGAGAGAGAGAGCAAAGCCTTTGATAATGTTAATCACAATCTCCTTATTACTAAACTTACTCGTTCTTTTTGTTTTGATTCTACCGCCAATAATATTATAAAAAGCTATCTACACCCTTAGTAATGACAAAAAAATTAGGGATTTTTTGTATCTTTTTAAAAAGGATAAACAAAATAAAGATGAATTTCACCTTTTTTAAGGTATTGTATTCAGTACTACTAAATGGGCCATTTTAAGTACTTTATTAGGAAATGTTTATCTTCGTTTAAACGATGAAAATCATCTCTATGTAAGTACATTTTTTATCAAGTACAAATATTGTGTGTGCATTAATGATTAATAAATAGTATACCTATTGCTGATTAGGGTCTGTGGTATGCTCTTCGCTTTTGTATCCGACAGTCGCAGGCTCGAGGCTCACGGTGCAAAATAATGTGGATTTGAATATCAATTGGATAAGAATTAAGGAATCAGCATTGTCCACTAAATATATAATTTGCCATTCCAATTTCCAAATATTTTTTTAATATTTATTATTATTTTATTTATTATTACGTTCCATTTTGGGTTTGATTTATGTCACATTTTTCAGATGATATTCTTCAAATTGGATATCACGAAAATGTACTGAATTTCAGATCTAAAAGGTATGCAGTTTTAGATCTGAAATTCAGTACATTTTCGTGGGTGAATATCATTCCTTTTTGTCATATTTAGGGTATGAATTTCATCCCTTTTGTAATACTTTTTGGCGGATAAAATTCATCTCATTGCATGTACAGATTTTCAAACTTTTTTAGGCATGGTCATAATGCACAAAGAATCTAATATGTTATATATGACTATTGCAAATTATACTTCATATAGTCGCATTACATATAGTGGGGTACCTCAGGGGTCTATTCACGGACCATTATTATGTTCATCAACGATTCGCCATCAAAACTAAAATTTTCGTCCTGTTTATTAAAATTAATAAAAAAGTGATATTTGTGTTATATTATAAATATGCTGTTCCAACTCTGAAAAAGTTTTTCCAATATGCATCGACTTAGTGATATAATTACCATAAAAATATTTAAATACTTTTTAGACTACGAGCAGATACTTGTTTTCAGAAATCGTAATTTTACAGTTCTTTATTGAATTCATTCATACAGAAAAAAAAACATTTCTTCTACAAACCTGAAATACATAATTAAAAACTTCTTTTACTTTGAGAATTTCGCATTTCATTACTTGAATTCAAAATCTATTCAAATGTATTTGAAGAATACGACGCCAATGTCTGCGGTGTATATTTAAATAATCCCACCACAAGGCTAACACCCCGACCAACCATTCTGCGTTGTTGAATGCAAGGCCAGAAAAACTTTACCCGGTGGCGACCACATTCCTGCACATCGTATACAATATTATATATCCTCAGCTATGGCATACAACACAACTTCCGTTCGGCTTACCGCGACGACGAACTTGCATACAGAATATTTGAATAAGCTTAAAAAAGCATGATCCCTCCCACGCAGTTGCTTTTGTGTAAACTGTAAACTGTAAAATGTCGTTCTCGTCGTGTCTTTGCTCACCTCGTCGTGCATAATTTGTCTGCCCATCTAATTGGTTTGTGAAAAACGTAACCCAATGCTTTGGATAATTAATGAGCGACCGTTCGCAGAGCAGCAAATATCAAATTAACATACATTTGGACTATACAACCGTACAAACACACACAAATGTTAAATTAATTTCAAATGAAAATGTGTGTATATTTTTCTACAATATATTATTGTGTATACATTTATATTCACTGAGTTGAATGGGGTATCCCCATACGCACGTGTGCTCCATACGAGGCGATGATTGCTGGAACATGAAAGATAACGCACGCATTACTCATTTACACGAACGTCTTAAAGCACTCCGCCGCATTTGATCCCTTTTCTTAGAAATAATCCTTAGTATATACACACACACACAATATAACCTGATATAGTATATACATTATGATTTGGGTTAGAATTGAGTAAATTGAGAATTTGTAGTATACAATCAATATAATGTAATGCGATCCTTTTGTGTACAATTCCCTTAGTTGCAAAAGGGTTGCAATAGTTTACAATCAATTCTGCGACGAAAATATGATTATGTCGAGGATTGTTTTGGGGAGCGTGTTGCTGTGTTTACAGTAAGTGGACACTAAAGATTGGGGTGAAAGTCCTATTTGCTTTAGTGTTATGGATTTTGGTTATGTTATTACTGATCCGTATACGTTCTCGAAAGGGAAATTTAAGACTTTGATTCCTGATTTATGTTATTCTTAAAAGACTATGTATTCAATTAAATTAATAATCGTATATATTATAACTGCAGATTATTTTTTTTTTAAGATTATTAATTAAATTAAAAATTATTATTAATAAATATTTAAAATTCATAAAATTTTCATTGATATTAAGCCATTTTGATTGGTTTGCTTAAACTACATTACATATTTAAAAAGGAAAGATTGTTGTTCTAGATGTTTATTATTTTTAAAATATTATAACTTTTTAAAAAATATGAAATCTATCTAAAATAGGAAAATGAAAACATAAACATAATAATAGGGCTACAAATTAATTCGTGCGGTTTTGCAAGAGATGGCGTTACTTGTTTTTTATTCCAGCGAATAATTTT
>JANSTU010024672.1:0-12929 GCA_027564075.1 Bolitophila hybrida
TATTCTTTTCGGCACAGCAAAGTTACGCTCATATGAAAAAAAGTAATGAATGTATAAAAATGACGAAAATAAAATTTCAACACAATACTCAGCACCAGAAAAGGAATAGCAAAGTTCAATATGGGTTAAAATAAATCGTCCACAGAGAAAAATAAATATTTGACCGAAAAAAATAAAACGACCACGAAAACAAAAAAAAACAAAGAAAACAATAATGGTGCTCCTAAAATAGAATAAACTAATAAAAGTCGAACATTTTTGAAAGCTCGCACCCCCCGAGGGGCTGTTACAAATACCAACCATAAAGTGAAGGACACCAAATCGGGTAATTATAGTTGGGGTAAACATTTTATCCTTCCCGAAAAAAAGGCACACCAAAATTAAATTCAAATTTACAAAAAAAATATTGCTCACCAAAAAAAGCATGACAGAAAATGCAAAAATGCATAGTACATAATTCAAAAATACAGTAAATGTTATAAAAACGAACACCAAGATCGATAAGAAAATCGAAAATAGCAACTTTACAGGGTACTTCCACAACCCACTATCCGCCATTCCCAAGGTTTGTTTTCCATAAGCGAGATTCAAAAGGTGTTGGCCATAAGGTACTATTTTCGAGCTTGCTGTTCAATTTTGAATTTATTGGAGCACATTTTTGATTTCTTTAAAGCACAATTTTATTTTTTTAGGAGTATAATTATTTATTTCGGTGCACGTTTTTTTAATTTATAGGTGGTCATTCTTGAATTTATTGGAAAACTATTTTTGAATTTTTTTTTAGCAAAAACACGAAAAATTTGTGTTAACGATTTATTCCAAAAGCAAAGTATAAAAAACTACGAACAGAGTTGATGTCGAAATTCTTATGTATCGAGTAAAAATTGTTTGTAGCTTTAGTGAAGTTGGGTTTCATGACACTGTAAAGAAAGTTAACGAGGAAACTACAAGTCTCGGAACACTTCTTAGTTTGTCTCATTCTTAAACTAGGTCTACCAAAGCTGAATTTATAGAATCTTCAGCATCAAAAAGAAAAGTGCGGCTCACTGAATGGATAACAAGCTTCAACCGTTCTGAAACCACTTCGCATCGCCTTGAAGCATAGCTGGAGCTCCTAGAGCAAGATTGGGAACGCCGAAACCGATGAACCCAACACTGTAGTTCGTGACGAAGCAGCTAGCATATACAGATAGCTAGCCGAGAAGTTATCGGTTCTATCAGTCCTCTCTAAAACTTTTCTTTGTAGATCTTCCACAGTGAATAATTCCAAGAATGTCGTAGTTATACGAGATGAATCTAATTAACCTTTTAAATGGCAATGTAGTGCCTTTCAGGAGAAGCGTATCGTATCATATCATATAATATCATATGAAAACAGACGTCTTATAATCGCATCTCATCTCAAGGACCTTCAGGATACTCCGAACCGAACGGAGTCTATTTTATTATTAACGTTATGTAGACTGTCAGAAATATTGCACGAAAATGTCTCACAAGTATTGGAGAAAACACACAAAATGGGTACAAAATCACACAGTCAGTGGGAAGAGTCTCATGTACTCAGGTTGGCAGGAAAGTCAACGAATCTTGCGTCTCGGCTCTTCGACTATCTCGCATAAAATTTGCTTCAATACGTGTATTTGGATTAGGTGGTTAGGTCTAAACAATTCCCCCGGACATCAGGCACTGTCTACATCACACTAATGAGAGAGAGAGATGGGTTTTTTGACATCGATAATTTATAATTTAAATACCTCTTATTAATAATTAAAATCCGACATATCTTAAAGGAGATAGGGCCAAAATAGGCATCACTTAGTGGATATGTCTTGGCAGATTCCAGCTGTCATTGCAAATAAAGGCAGACACATTTTATTTTAAAGGAAAAATATATATATGTATACTAGCTAGCTGACCTCGCAGCTTTTTTTCCTCTTCAATTAATTGAAATGTTGTGATAACTTATTGCGCCTGTTACGGAGATTATGTGTCCGTTCATCCAACGGAACCAAATGCCGGCAATGAAAACGTGGTAAGTTGTGTTTTGCGCAATGACATCACCGTACATTCATTTTAATTTATATTTGTTACAGCCTACGATGAAATAGGAGGAAGTGGACGTTCAACCAAATGCCGGCAATAAAAAAAAATATAAATGTGGTAAGTTGTATTTTACACAAAGTCATAAATATTCATTCGAATTTCTTTTTGTTTGGATATTTCCGTATTCAAATCAATGTTGAACGGTGATGAATTCATGATTGAAGCCGCCGATCTTCATTTCGTTTTGTCCGAAGAAGATGATTTCCAAAAATGACTACCAGCTAGAAATAGTAATAGCAAAGATTTATTGTTCAACAATAAAAAAAACTCATTCACATTTATTTGTATGAATTTCATTGAGGAACTCAATACTCAAAATGAATTAAATTAACCAAAATTGAATAACGAAATCAAAAGGGTTTTCATAACATAGCACATTGTTGGAGCCAATCTGAAACTAACTGCCAATTGTCAAACTAGAGAACTTGGATTTTTTTAATTTTGTATCCGAAAAGTATGACAATCGGCAGTTATTTCAAACACGGAAACATGTGACATACAGTGTGCTGTATGCAGTTTGAATTTAAAATACTTTTTAAAAGTATTTTGCCAAAGTCTGTTTTTGGGGTTCTCATCGGTGTAAACCCGATCTGTCTTCAAAAGGTCCGTTGTTGAGTTATCGGCGGAGATAGCCAAGATGGATAGGTTAGATACTCCCAGCACCTCATCCGCAAAAGTGACCCTTGCTTAGGCGTTGTAGGGACTGAGTAATCAGTTTTCGGGACTGATTCTATATATTTTTCGACCTGATCAAGAAGCCAGTTTTTAACTGCCACGTTCACTTCGGCTGGCGGATCAAGACGGCAAATCCTTGCCCTGAAATAGTACAGACTGTTCTGACTTCGACAAGTCGGACCTGGGCTCCTTGACCAATGCGTAGAGGTCATCACTTTAGTCAAAAGTGACTATAACGTGTCGGCGCTAAGAATGCAGTTAAAGTAGCGCGCGCCCCGGTGGACGGAAGCCCTCGTTTCAGTTAATACTCGAGGCTTTCGTCTGTCAAATGACGTGAATTCATGATTTCAATCTATTATCTTTATTTTTGTTAAAACTTTGCTAGCAAATAAATATAAATTCAATATACGATCGAAAATATTCTCAAATGGTGGCTTCGCACTCTTGGTCTCTTTAAATAATTTCCTTTTCGTTTTATTTTGTTACTGTTTCGAGATGATTGGAAAGCACACCAAAAAAAGGTAAGTTCTACTCATTAAAACAGAAAAATATACTCTTAAGTGTTTTAGGAATACATCCTCACATTTGGGCTCCACTTGAAACAGACTATGGTACAAGAGGAATAAACAAGACAGGCCGGCTGTCTGGGGCTATATGCGCCCGTCCAGAATGATCTTCCATATATCACAATCTGATCAAAATTACATTAAAGCTTGTTTCACATATTAATTTAAAAAATACATATAGTTGTTTAATAACTACTCTTAGCTTTTACCATACGAAGTATGATACTCTAACCTTTCTTTGTGCCTGACGGCATCTCTTTTGCTGGCTTCGCTCCACGGGGTTGACGCTTTCTGTGGCCTTGCTGGGCTTCGAAGTTCAAAAGGTTACCACCACAGTTCACAAATCGCCGTGCGACGGTCCTAGCGGGTAATGGTAGCGGTATTTCAAAAGCAGTGGTCTCGACGGCGAAATGATTGCGTTGCACGCCTATAATTAAATTGCTTTTATTTTTATACACCGTCGCTTTGAACAACAAGTTGCTCAATTTCATTTAATGATTAAAAAAAACTTACTTTATGTACGGATTATTAACAGCATCCTTAATATTCAAAGTCCTAATTATTAATGCTTTGTCTTTTCTATGGCCTCCATGGTCTCCCGCTAAAACTAGCTCACGACTGCTATGGTAAAATCCACCAGCAGGTAAAATAGTAAAAAATCGGAATCCTTTGATGACTACAACACTTTTGCTCCCACAGAAAAGCGGTTGTTGTTTTCAAAAATCGTCTATTTCATTATGACGGCCACACAGCACAATTTGTGCTACAAAAAAACACATCGCACCTTTTTCAACTTGGCAAGGTTTGCACCTCTTATTATTATGTGGTTCAGTATCGTGGTTCAGTATCGTGGTTCTGTATCGTGGTTCATATGGTGGTTCTTATCGTGGTTTAATACTAGGCTTAAATTAATCTACATATCACAAAAAATACAGCTTACTGGGACATTTGAACGTTTAACAAACATTGGAAATTAGCCCTAATTACAAACTATTGTGAACTCTCCCGCCGTTCGCCCTAACGATCTTCGCTGTCGCAACAATAAAACTAAACAAACTCAAAACATCGAGTGTTTTGAACGTCCACGAGTTTTTTTTGTTTAATCAAGTTTTAAGTTTATTTTATTAAATCGTAAGAAAGAAAAACGGAAAATAAGTATCTATTTATATCCAGAAATTTAAATGTTTTAGAATTAAAGGATTTAAAAAAACATACAGTTACTTCCAATAGAATGTAAACACAAACGCATGTATATCAATCTTCAAAGTGACCTTTTAATGATTGTTATATATATTTTTTCATATTTTAAATTAGTTTATAATACTTGGCTACAGATCAACCAAAAAAAGACCAATTTTGGTAGTTCCTGAAATTAATACAGGCATCATTCATGAGTAAATATTATGTTCTAAAAGAATGTAAATCTACTTTTTAATAGCCGCAATGAGCACCATTTCGTTTGGTCATCGTTGAAAGTCTTCCAGAAAATGACATAGTAAATCGTCTGCACTCTTCTGGAGTAATTGAGTTCCATGCAGATTCAATACTTGCCTTCAGTTCTCTCATATTATGTTCTCTATCGGAGATAGATACGGGCTTTGGGGTGGCCAGTTCAAAATGTCCAATTATTAGTTTGCAGACAATTCTTCACAATTTTAGCCGTGTGGATCGGTGCGTCGTCCTGCTGAAGGATAAAATCGTCACCAATCAAACGTGTACGCTCAGGAATTATAACGTCTTCAAGCAGTTTACTGTAGACTTCACCAGTAACTTTTTCGTAAAGAATTACTATTTCGCCTACTCCATAAGACGATAATTAATTGTGTGTTGAGTACATTTAAACGACAAAGTTTCATCAACAACTCTCCACACAAAAGCTCGTCCGTGTATATGGCACAACCTAATCATTGATTCGTCTTACAAATAAGGCAATTTTTCTGTATGTTTGTCCTACATTCACCCGTATTCACAATCAAAATTTGGCACCACTTTTAAGAGATTTCGATTTTGAGATGACACTTTAAGCCTAAAATTGTAAATTGGTATTCACATTCAAAATTGAAATTGCATGTGAAAATTCTAAAAATTGCTCTTCTTAAAATTGCACGCATTTATAAAAATTGAGAATTTTTTGTATTTTAGATAAACATTTTAGGTTATGCCTTCATTATTTATTATTTCTATAAAATGCAATTATTGGAGCTATCGATGGATGTCACGTTGCAATTCAACAACCTATGACATTTGCTTACTCTGTCAAATTGAATATAAATTTTAAGCAATGTTGAAAATGATGAGATTATCAAATTGATGAATGTGAATACATAATACAAATATAATTATTGAAGACTGAATTTTATGCAGTTTTAGCTTAACATTTTTTGCTGAGTATTATTTATCGAAACATAAATAAAATCACTCAGTGTTTACATTCTATTGGGAGCAACAGAATATGGTCAAGTATTCGGTCTGTCACTTTTTATTTAAAAATATCACTTACAAAAATGTCCGATTGTCAATATTCAATAAAATATTTAAAAAAATATTTGTTTCTGTAAAAAATCATAAAAATATTTTTTACTAAAAACATATATTTAATTTGTTTTTATTTGATTTTTAAAAATATGTATTAAATGAATACCGTTCGTAATATAAACTAATCTTCTAACTTTATGTGGCAATCATCCCATCTTTCACGCATACTTTTTCATACTGTCAATATACGAGTGGTATATATTGTATTTATTTACATATAATATAATATATTGTATATGTTCTGTGTTGTTCAGTTGCTGCTTTTGATGCAGCTCGCTGAAAACTGGCTTTGTTTATCTTTTATTGTATAAGCTCACACACTTTGCCGCGCATTTATTTACGTTAGACACGAGAACGTCGTGCAAGAAGTGCAAAAACATAGTATTATGCATTTGTTTTGTATACACGGCGTATATACACATATATTATACATGTATATACATTTATATGCACCATAGACAGATGCACATGGCAAGTACATTATAATAATATATAGCAGTGGTTAACCAGTAATATATCACCAAGTTAGCCTTGATCTAAAAATAACGTGGAAATGCAGTACACAGATCGTCATAATAATAATTATAATAATCATAATATAGTGTATATATTTGTGCAATTTATATAACATACATATATATAATTATCTGCGAATCTTGTGCGTATATATATGTTTACAATAAGACGTTGTGGTAACGTAAGTTATATAATAGTAAATGTTGATGTAATTTATTTCCGAACACATGTGTGTCGCACGCGAGGAGGTGTCGGGGATTTATGTTCTGGAAATGCTAATTAAAAGCATCTGCGCCCAAGTGCATGCGTGTATGCATTTTCTATTTCGGGTGTGTTTCATATGGAGAACTCATGGAATTTTGGCAGTTGCTCGTGTTTGAGCTTATAAAAGAAAATAACAAGTAAGACAATAAATGAAATATATATTTTATTATTCATTTCAAAATCACCCCTTCGAAATAGATACGAAAACTCGCAAAGCATCTTAGCCCTTTTTTAAATACAATGTGCAAATACCCATAATAACTATACCAGCAGACAACATTGTCATTTTAAATTGTGACACATTTTTTTTTAAAAAAAAACATTAAATTGATTTTGACTGACACATTCCTTGAGTACCGTTAAATACGGAACGAATCCAATTTGAATGTCAGGAGCGTGCGTGTGCGAGCGTACGCATTTCGGTAAAGCACGCGTATTTTAAGATACATACGCGCATTATGTAAAATGCGAAAATCTACCCTTTTTTAAATAAGGGATTATGGGCATTTATAAACATTTATGTGTTTTTCGCAGTGTTCAGTCAAAACTTTTGACAGGTCTTCCAGTATTACATGCGAACATAATGTAATACCAGCTTGTGCATATTTATTCTTTATAATGTATCTCGAAGGATTTTTGATGTTTTCACTTGTGTAATTGTATTTTATGGGAAATTGAATAGTGCACGTTCGTTATTGTGTATTGATTACACACGTTATATATGCGTGTCGTAGATAATGGATTATTGATGTAGTGCGCTGAGTTAGTTTTTCATTTTAAAGGGGTGATTTTAAAATCTGCGTTCGTGGGAATTTAGTGTTTAAATGGAATTAAATTTAGTTTCATGTATTTTTACGTCTTCTATAATTCTAGTCGAAATTTCTTGATTTTATTGAAAATCTAAATTAAAAAAAAAGCAAAGGAAACCTAAACTAACAAATGTAGTTACGAGTAAACAATATTTCATATAATATGCGTGTTGCACCCTGTTTAAGGGTTTTCGCGAGGTATCTATCACACAATCTATCGTGTGTTTTGAGTTGGGCGGTTTTGAATTGGGCGGAATACTAACGAATATTTTGTCGACGTTTTCCCCTGAATGATATGCGATCCTATCGCCTAACGACAGTCAGTTATGGTACCGTATTTGGCAACGAAGGCACTGCAAGAACTGGCCTCAAAGTATCTCTTGGCAAGTTGTGTTGCCCAGATTTCTACGTAGATGATCTGATGATGAGTGTGACACAGAATCCAAGCCATTATCCTTGCACAAGGAAATCGTTAATCTCATGGATGCTGGTGGCATGGAATTAAGTAAATGGGTTTCAAATTCATATAATCTTTTAAAACTTGTTCCAGCTGAAAATCAAGAAATTCGAACGGTGGCTGCTAAGATCTTCATGCATATTGTGTGGACAGATGGAGTCAATTGGGATGAAATTCTGCCCACACATTTTTCTGAGCGCTTGAACGTATTCCGCTTGGATCTGCGCAACCTCAGTAAACTGCGAATCCCACGTTGGTAGAGATCAATCACTAAATGTACCATGCAACTGTGTTAGTGTCTCTCGATTAGAGCTATCCTTGCAAATCTACTGGAACATGTAAGGAAAAAAAGGTTCAGAAATGGAAGTTTTTGCATGGACGGAGTCAACGGTTGCACTTGCTTGGATCCGTAAGTCGTCGTATAATCGCTTACACGAGGCGGTTCAGTTTCAACTGTCGAAACCCTAGTTAATCGAGACTCCATGGACCACTTACGACCTTAGAACTGACGGGCGCACTGGTTGGCATTGTTCAACGCTCAGCTTTTGGAACTGAAATAAAGGATTGTAATGCTGGGCTTAATCCTTTTCTTGACGGCGCTGGACTGCTTAGAGTGGGAACGACCTGACATTCCATTTCATAAAAAAATCATCCTATTGTATTAACAAGTAAAGGTCAAATAATCAACCTTTTAATTGCAGATTAGCATATTTCAAATCTGCATAGTGGTAAACAACTCGTTACGCAAGAGATTTTGGATAGAAACTCAGTAAACATTTGCAATTGTACTAACTGTCTAAGGTACCGCAAGACTCATGGACAGCAGTATACCTACAAATCGAACCACCATTGCTCATCAAGCTGCAACCAGGACGAGGCACAAAAACAAGCAAAGCATATATTGCGCTATTCGTCTGCTTTTCGACCAATGCGCTGCATTTGGAGCTAGTACGCAGTCTATCGACAGACATATTCCTGGCTGCGTTTCATCGATTCGTGGCACGCCTTGGAAGATGTGCAGATCTCCACAGTGATTGCGGCACACATTTTGTGGGTGCCGAAAAGGAATTACTTGTCTTGCAGCGATACCTTGTCAAGCAAATGCAAGATCCACTCGTAGCAGACTCATTCGACTGAGGGTACCAACTGGCACTTCAACCCCCCGGCGCACAAAGTTTTGGAGGAATTTAGGAAGCGGGTGTAAAGAACACCACCTAAAACGTATTCATGTAAAAACACTAACAAGACAATATAACGGTTGATCCCTGCATCGAATAATATTGTAATGCGCGGTCGTCATTGTGTAACAAATAAATAAAATATAAAAACTACTTAGCATTTTTCGTGGTCCTTAAAACTTAGTGCTATCGTAAATAAGTTCCTAACCTTTAAAGTTCGTATCCCTGCTGCCCCAGCAGATAATGTGAGCATTTGCATCTACTGATACAAGAAGTTGCAAGTTGGACTGCTCACAATATGTGACCAAGGCTGCTTGTTCCTCGGACGTGGTGGCCGTAGAGAGTCGTCTGGAATATATACGGGTGCTATCACTGTTTCCTATGTTTATGAAGTGTGACATTTTTATTGCTGAATGTGTTTAGATGGTTTTTATCAACCAAGCAAGTTGGTACCTTCCCAAGTAACAATTAATTACTATCTTATCTATCTAAATTTTACTCATATTGACCTTGTTTTATTACAAATTAGTCATAATGGCTAAATTGTTAATGTTATTAGTCATTAAATGATTCTGATTATATTCTTTTGCCAAATGGTTAAAATGACCACATCGGCTCCATGGAAGTTGGTTCCATTATCACTGTAGAACCGGAGTGGCTTACCTCTTCGATATGGAAAATAGCTTCAAATATGGCTTCCTGGCTTCCTTTATGAACGTTGCATTTTCCGCGCTGTATAATCTTTAACTCTTCGACATAAACTTCGCCTTGTGCTTGCCGATATAGCTGGTTTTCAGCTTTCTCTTACTCGTCGTTGCTTAGTGGTCCCTTCATCAGCTGACATTTATTAGCCTTAGATTTTAAGTTCGAAATTTACATGAATACGAAGGCTTGGAGAATCGTTCCGGATATATGTTATTGGACTTCGATAGACTGAATTATGATGGACGTTCGATACTGTTGCTTGTCATATGTCTTCTTCAATATCTATGTCTGGCTTAGACAGCTTCGTTGGCTAGTTGTCTTCCGTCTGATGCAGGAATTCGGGGCTCGTGTACCATCGACAAAACGCGTCGAACTTTAGAAAACATTTTTCATTTTGTAGCCTCATCAGCTACAATAAGCTTGATCGGAATCCATCTGACCACATAAAGCGATTTTGAATGGGAATAGTGTGGCTGATACTGATGTTGGTTGCGATTTGAGCAACGAGAATCGCAGCTTGAAACTCAAGTCTTTGTATGGAGAGTGGTTGTTGGGGGCTACCTTAGTTTTTGCACCAACTAGTTTACAGTCAATTTTATCTCCTTCTTGAATGCGAAAATAGGCATCTGCAGCAAAGGCATTTTCACTAGAATCAACGAAGACGTGAAGTTGACTTGACGATCTTTCAAGCGATGTGACGAGTCTGGTGTAGCATCTGGGGATCTTGAACTCCTCGACCTTTGGTAGCAGCTGTGTCCATATTTGCCACTTGTCATAGAGGTTAACATGGAGTTTTTCGTCCTAATTGATCGATTTCCATATTTCTTGATGCAAGATTTTGCAGTCGACAAGATAAAAGGAAAGGAACACAAGTGGATCAAAGTCAAAGTCAAGTATCAGTTGCAACACACCACCACATTTCGAGAACATTTTCTTAAATCGATTCGTTACATATATTCAGGTTTTTTATCGGCTTCGTAGATTTCTCTTCCAGTGCATCCAGGAGGGCGTTTGAGTTCGAGATGAAGTTTCTGATCTAGTATCCAGCTTTGGCGTGTATAGCTGTTACTTCTTTAGCGAGCTGAACTACCTCTTTTACGGAGTCCACACTGTCCAACAAGTCGTCGACGTAATGATTATTGAATATGGCTTCCACGGATCTTGTGTACGTTTCCAGAAACTCGTTAGCATTGAGGTTATTTACGTACTGTGCTGAACTTGGTGAACACGTGGCACCAAACGTCATTACTCTCATAACATAGACCTCAATTGGTTTGCTTGGTTCATTTCGCTACAATAATCTTTGCGAATTCTGATCGTCCACTCGAACGAGGACATGGTGAAACATCTCTTTTATATCTCCCCACATATAGCAATTTTACGTTTGCGGAATCTATGCAACACTCCGGTTAGCGAGGCTAGCTGGAAACATTCTTGTTTAACCTGGTGTATTTATATTATTAATAGCAAATATAGGCAGATACCACGTACGAGTACTATCGGAGGCCACGAGGCCAGTTCGTGTTGTTTTAGTTTCTTAACGTATTCCTTTTCCACGTATTCACGTAGCGTTTTTGTACTAGTCGATGTACTTTGAGGTGAACCTATTGTGAACCGATATGCTTTGTGCTCAGAGAGTGTCGTGGAAGATTGAGACTCTTTACTGTACGTACGTCGGAGATTCTAAACTGGGATGATTCGGACCGCCGTCCAGAGATGTTGAGTGAAATTCTCCTGGTATCTTTTTCCTCGCGGACAGTATCACCTGTCCATCTCAAACAAAGACTGTCGTGAGTTCCTTCTAATTCCAATTCGTTGGCGATATTTTCTTCGAGAAGCGTAAGTGAATAGCCCTCATCCAGAAAGGCAAACGTGTTTACCGTGATGTCTCTGTTGTCCCAGGTTATGGGTACAATTCGAAACAATATGGACTGTTGCTGGTCCTTTCTCACATCCATCAGCGTTATGATTCTGACTACAGACGGGACATTGTTTCGAATGCTTTGGGTGGATTGTATCGTATCTTTTCTTCTCCTCTTACGAAACACTGTGCTGATTCAGATACTGCTTTTCCTTAGTATTCTTGGATGCTGTTTTGAGTTCATAGAAGATCGTACCAATTGCAGGCATCGTAACGGAGCTTGCTGCTTCTGCAAGCTGAAACAACCACCTGCTAAATGTGGAAAGATTAACGACCTCGATGTTCTGACGATGTACTTCTTAATTCAATTTTATTGGTGCAGGTAATTTATCTACACGCTTCTGGATGAGTGTGGGATTATACAGATGCATCATGAGTCCGCAAGCTTCAATGGTGCAGCAAAGATTTTGCACTGATAGAGCAAAGGTTATGAGTGTCTCAAGTTTTTCTGCTTTAGGAGGAGGTTCAGATTTAATATTTTGCAAAAGAGCGTGAATTATAATTTCTGGTCTTCCATGCATCCTCCAATAACATTAGGAACGGTCGAGGCCAGTAGAAGACGGCTGCTGACAGCTTCCATTGCTTTACCCTTCAAACATCGCTGTAGTAGGTGCTCTTCGTTAGAGAATCCGCACATCTTGGTTGTGTTTTCGAAGTTGCTTATTATTACTGGACATTCTTCGGGCCTTTAAGAAAATGTAGGTAGCTCCTTTGACAGAACTTGCCTTGCAGCGAAGTTGTTGGAGTTGGCTGCACGAGACCGTAATGCGCGTCTGGAATTCCCTGACCTTGAGGTAGCGCTGATGATTGGAAGCTATGATATGGCATCGAAAACTTTCTAAAAAAAAAAACAAGACAAAAAAGTTTTTCTTCATAGTTTTTTCAGTTCTCAGAAATGAATTTAAGAACCTTTTTTTTAATAATTAAATTTATTATTAAATAACAATTTTGTTGGCCCTACTGCAATCTAATTTCTAAAACTAAACGATGCATTTTTCTTTAAACCTACTTTCAGACCAAATCCATTGAATTTTTATTGTAAAAATATATTTTATTTTTTTTTTAATATGACGTCAACCGGGACATTCTCCCCAACTGACCTTTATTTCACATACATCACATAATTTTTTTTCAATATCACATTGTCATTACATTACAAATTAAAACAACAATTATACAAATTAAAAAATAAATAATAAA
>JANSTU010024683.1:0-12925 GCA_027564075.1 Bolitophila hybrida
AACTGATTGATTGCAATATTTGGTAAAAATGTGTAATTGCGTAGCTTACCTGTTTATTTATTTATTTTATTATTTTGGTCACTTTAATGTTTCACTTTAGATTTTAAACACTAAAAAGGAATTATTGAAGATTGAATTTAACGAATACTCTCACTACCAACTTAAAAAATAATTTATACCAAATCGCATTTTGGTGGTTTCGTATAAATTAAAAAAAAAAAAAAGTCATCAAATATCCTAAACCACAAAGTGAATCGACAAATCTTTACATAACACGCGAAACATTTTAGTAATTTTCCAAATAGTTCAAACGTTTTTAGAATTTTAAATGTTTTTTATTTGAATGTATAATTTATATACGTTTTGAGAACAATTCATAAATAATGATTGGCATTATAATACAAATTATACATTACTTGTTGGTTTCTTATATTGTAAAATAGCTGTGTTGTAATGATTGTGATTTCAAAACTACTTTCATTCTTATTTTCTTTAATTGGGAAACAATAATGGTTTAACTAGTGCGTACAAATAGCGTGTCAACTGTGGCAACATTAATAGCACTCACAAAAATGTGTACTTCAAAGAGCGCGTGCGGATAGTATACCCACTGCGGAGGCACTATTCGCAAGCGCTTTTCAAAAACTAATTTTCTATGTCCGCGTGCGGATAGCATCGGCCATTTATAAGGGATGTTTAGATTCTATTGGCTTTATTAAGAGAATCTAATACTAATCAGTAATCTATCATCCCTTTAAAGGTATAACATATTGCAGGCATGATATCTGAATATTTGTTAAAAAAAAGAGATTTATAGTTTTTTTTTACTCGTATTATTTATGTTTTATGGCCTTTCAACAATTCGAGTTATTAAGGACTATTTGTTACATCTTCTTCATCTTGATTTTAATGGCCTAGACGTTTCCATCCATATAGCAAGTTGCAATTCTGATTCTATGAAATTTTCCTTTTTCTCTAGTCTTTTCTTCTTATTCGGTTATCCATATATCATATAATTTATTTTTAATTATATGTTGTACCTCTATTCTATTCTATTGGTAGTTTTATTTTTAGTTGAATGTTCAATGTGTTTAGTGTACCTTCTTTTGCTGCTATACCGGCTGCTTAATTTCCTGATATTTCGATATGACTGGGATTCCACTGTATAATTACTCTTGAGGCTGAGTTTTCGACCATTTTATAAATTTCTTTATACAATTCAATGTATTTCAGGAACAGAATAATGTTGTCAATTTGTTTTGTGTTGTCTGGTTGTCCTAATGCGTCCTTTGGGTTGAGGAGTAACTCGAATGGGCATCGCTGGCTCTGAAGTCGATTACATGAAAATAAATGGTGTGTAGTTAAGTGTTCGTTACAGAAAGTTCATATTGGTTGATTGGTTCGTTCCATAATGTATTTGTGGGTTAATCTTGAGCGCCCTATGCGTAGTCTTGTGATAATCACTGATTCACATCTCTGTTTGAGGAAGGTCAGTTTTTTGTGTCTTGTTTAACTGCTCTGAGCTTAGAAGATGAGCTTCTCCATTTTGCGTTGGACTTTACAGTCATTGTTTTTTACTAGATCCTTGATGACATCAGTGTGAGTACATGTTGTGTCTTGGGTCAGTTGTTGCTTCTGAATTGGAAATTTTGATGATGGATGAGATGTAGTATGTCAGCTGCGATTTGGTCTTCAGTGGCTGGTATAAGTGCTTGTAGAGCACCCAGATAGTCCGTTGTTATGAGACCGTCGATTATTCTATTCATCATCATTGGATACTGTAATCTTTTGTGGGACATAAGGCCAGTGTGCAATGCCGCACACCGGATTCATTGACCATTACGGGTTCACACGACTGGTCAGGTCACTCCTATTGGAGCTACTGTGCACTAACACTCACAACACATCCCCGTCTGCCGTCCGGGATAGAACCGGCGACCTCCCATAAGCCAGGCCAACGCGTTAACCCACTCGGCTATGGCTATGGTTATTATTCTATTACTTTTAAGCCAAAGTATTGCTCTTCTTATTGCTAAGAGCTCTGCAGTGTATGAGCTACATAGGCTGTTCAGTTTGCACTTTATTGTTTGGTTGCCATAGGCAGTCCCTCTTTCAGATCTCGAACTGTCTGTATAAACTTGGATGTAGCTGGAGTACCTGGATATAATCTCGGAGAACTCCTGGGAAATTATTGTTGGATTTCTGTTGATTTTTGTTAGCTTATCGATTACTTTTGGTCGTCTCATTTTCCACGGTGACATTGGCTGTCCTTTGAGGTTGAGTGTGGACAACGTTGTACTTATGGTTTTCAATAGGCCACGCAGCCTTTCCGGAAAATAGAGATTTTCTCGACAAAGTATCTTGCGGTCTAGTTCTCATAGTGTAGTCTTTATATATTTTAAAACCATTGTTCTCTATGAAATTGTTTAGCGAGTTTATGTTATCTTGTAGACTTTTAGTGATGTTTCTGGAGTATATGAGTAAATCATCAGCGTACATCCAGTATTTGACATGTGGAGTGATGGTAGTAGACAATTCGTTGATCCCAATAAGTAAAAGAGTCACAGATAGTAGTGATAGTAGTGACTTTAAACTCACGGTGTTTAATGAAGTTTACTATAAAGATCATAAGATTTCCTCTAAGATTCAAATTATACAGATTTTTTTACATTAAGATGTCTCCAGATGCGTTCAAAAGCCTTGTGAAGATCGAAGAATACCGACCTAGATGTTCGCCCTCTCCAAATGCTATCTGTACTTTCGGAATCCAAAACGGCAAGATTTTCGTTTGTTGATTTATTTCTTCGGAATCCTGTTTGATTTTTAGACAGCCATTGATTGATCGAGTAGCCACATTCATCTGTGGTTAATAATTCTTTAAAATATTTTACAGATGCAATTTGTACGGTGGATTGGTCGATAGCTCTCTGGAGGGTTTTTAGGTAGCGCAAAAATATTTTGTTTTCTTTGAATAAAATATTTTTTTTTCTTTCATTTGTAGAATAATAATCATAGGATATGTTATTCGATCTGGTACTGGGACTGTTCCACTAGATTTTTTTTTAGTGCTAAGTTTAATTCTGGAATTGTTAGATCTCGATTATATTCTTCTGAATTGTTTGCTAGCTAGTGTTGGTCGAGTTTTGTGTAAAATTCAACTTTACAAGTGACAGTTTAGTCGTTGTGTTCTAGAATTCTGATATTGTGCGAATAATTTATTCAATTCAGTATATTCTAAACAGGTATTACGTTTAGCTTCTCTAATTAACTGCCTTGCCTTTGCTCTTTTTCTTTTAAATGTTATGAGGTTCGGAGTTAAAGGCATTCTTTTAAATTTTTGCAATGCTCCATTTCTTTTAGCTATTGCATTTTGTATTTCCTGGTTCCACCAAGGTACAGACTTCTCTTTTTTTGTGGGATATGTTTAGATGCTGCTGTTAGAATTCTACTAATAATAGTGGAGTCTAACATGTCGTTTTCAAAACTAACAGCTTTTGAAAATGTGCCCTAGATTGCGTAATGCAATCTTCAGGTCAATACTTGAGAATGTCGCATAATTAAAAGCCAGGTGTGTTTGTTGAATTTGTATGTGACGAATTTTGTCTTTTGGATTTTGTAATGCATTTAGAATTTGACGTTTTTAAGAGTTTAGTTATTGAGTCTATTCCTTGATTTATTTCGACATTAGATAGAGTCTATATTCGTGTTTGCGTAGTTCCAGTATAATACTGATATTCCGGAATCTAACGTTTATATTGTTGTGATTTTGTGCAAATTGAATTTGATTTTTATCATGTATTATAAATATGTCTAGATAGCGTTGTCTTGTATTGTAAGTCGAATGCATTGTGTGCAAAAGTTTTGATTTTTATATGAATTTATTTGTGTTTAGCCATTCATTTAGAATCTCTCCATTTGAACCAATTGTCGTTCCACGCATTGAGGTCACCACCAAATATGAATAAAACTATTTTGGCGGTTTGTACCAGGTGCAAAATTCAAATTTTCGAGAATCATTTTTATTATTGTACATTCTATTTTCTAAGAGTCTGAATTTATATTTACTGGTTCATATTTAATATGTGACACCTCCTTTATCTGGTCTGGTTTTAATTTATTGATTGTATTTGTATGTTTAGTGTGCGGGGCTATGGCATTATATAAATGTTGAGCATCCTAATTCTAATAAGAAATACATTAATGAATTCTTTTTCTGTTGTACATTTGACGAACTTAAAAATTTTGGCAAAAAATCGTTTATTTTTTTGAATTATTGTGAATATTTAGTTCTAGACCAAATAATTGTTTGCATTCTGATTGAATAATATTGCATGGATTTGTGTGTGTATGAATTTGGTTATTTTTTATATGTCCGGTATTAAAAAACATTTGTTGTCTCCTTTTATAGAGATGGTTACCTTCTTTTATTGTATCATTGTATGACGGTGTATTGGTTTGTGTGTCTTTGTTCGGATTGTTTGATATACTCGTATTAGCAAAAGATACGTTTGGTTGAAGAAAGTTAGTGTTTTTTTATTTTTTAAATTCGTTATTAGTTTTTATTTGTTTTTTTGTATGTAATTATTTTTAAGTAGTTTTGATATACCGGATTTTTTTGTAATTGCCAATTGCCCGCAGTTTACACATGAGATTTCTGGTCTATTGTTGTCTATTGCGTTTAACCATTCCGAATGCCAAATTTAAAAGAGTTGTTTATGGAGTGTGTAGAGTCTAGAAAATTTTGTATTTCTTTAGGGTTCAATGCAGGTATATTGGAACTACGAGGAGGGTAGTATAGAACACCACAAATTAGAAAATGATTGATTTGGTAGATATATTTTAATAATTGTTGATTCTAATTTACTGTTACCGACTATCGTGTTCATTGGATTAAACTTAATATTCGATTTGATTAATATTGCGATTCCGACACCCATTGTTTTTGATTCTATCATTTCTAATCATATTGTAACCCGCACATTTGTAATCTTTGTTTCACATAACAACAAAATATGTCTGGATTTTCCTTGTTGAGGAAATATTCCAACTGAAGAGTTTATATTCAATTCTATTTATTTTTAATTAAGAAATGTTGTTACTTTATGGCCTGCATTTTTCGGTTCCGAAAGGCCCATGAGGAAAATTAGAAGTAGTGTGGTCCTCCACACATTCACGAATGAAATGGTAGCGGTCGCCATGCCCAATGCACTTTTGTTGACGCCACGCAAATCAATTCCACCGATGATTCCGAATTGACCAAGAAATTGTCTGAGCCATAATATTTCCGGGTTCACCGATGTCATGGCCATGTACTCAGCCTCTGCTTTCGACAGTGCGACAGTCTGCTGTCGCTTGCATCCCCCCAGATCGTCTGTAATCCACGTTATCCGCCCAATCAGCATCAACGTAAACATTGATTGACTCACCAGCGAAACTATATTATATGTAAACTATATTTGCTGGTATGGTATAGCCATGGGTATTGTTGAATCGACTGGCGTTGCTCACTGCAAATGCTAGATCCGGACGGCTGCCATGAACTAGGTAAAGCAAACTGCCTACCGCTTCTTAGTGTAGTACGTCTGTCAGTTCTGCGCCGGGTTCTACCATGCCTGACATGTCTGCCACTGGCTTGCAATTGGACATACCATATCTTGCCAGCGTACGTCGACTTCCCGATCGACAAACCATCATTCTCAAATTCAATGTTGAGACCGATGCACGTCTTTGCCTGTCCCATATCCTTCATGTGAATTCTCTCAGTCAACTTCTTCTTTAGACGATCTCGAACGGCGATGGATTTCCAGAGAATAAGAAAATCGTCCACAAAAAATTGCGATGATCAAATCCATGGATTCGGTTTGAGCCCGCCTTCTTCAATTTGCTTTAGGTTGTTGTGTGTATATTTCTACATCAAGATCGCCGTGCAAATATGCCGTTATGGCATCCATTTGATCGATGTTCATTTTTACGGATATATCCGTTGTCCGCACGCTTTGTTTTGTAGACCTACATTGTGACCCCTCATTTCCTCACTTAGAGACACAGGATCGCTTGGCTCACGATCGCATGTCAAGTATAACACAAAGTCAGGCCTTTGCAGCGGCATTCGATTTCCTGTGTCGGTGACGCCGTTCCCATTGGCACAAAATCCGGATCAAATTCCGCATCCTCGAAAATAGTGTCGTCGAAATCTCCAAACGATAGGCATGCTGAGACGGTTCGGTTCCTCTTGATCATTATCGGAGCTTTCAGTCTTTTTCAAGTTCTTCACGATGTCCCCAACTGCCTTATGACTTACTGAATTGAATAGGTTCTTGCTGCTCTAGGCTTCAGAAAAGCGACATCATGGCTTATGACAATTCACGGTTTGCTCCGATTGAAACAACGGTAACCCGATTGATAGAACGGATACCCAACAATAATAATGTCTATGGCCTTTTTGTCCACCTTCCGTCGAGCATCTGGCACATGGACCATAACATGAGTTCCAAAAATGGGTGTCAGCTTGCCGCATATAATCTGTTTCGCTTCGATTCTGTATACACCTCGTTGTTTGCGATATAAATTTCAGGTTCGAGGCTTTGAACTCTGTAAATATTTAATTTTTTTAGCCTAGAGAAACAGCCTCAGCTTATTCATAGATGGATAAGTAATAAACATATAGTCAAGTCTCGTTATGTTAAATTTGTATATAAAGATTCTGATATAATTTTCATTCTGAATTATTACTTACCTTACTTAATCGTCACAATCAATTTGTAAAACGTTATAAATAATAAATTAAATATTCGTTTAAAAATGTAATTAATTTAGTTTTTTTTTCTTTTTGTTCATTTTTAGACATGTCCGAGGAAAATCCAAAAACGCTTGATACGGAAGATAATGCGATGTCAACCAGTCGCTCAATAAGTCCAGCCTCAAATAGTCAAATTGGTATTGAGTTGGCTAAAATACAGAAAGTCCTTGAAAATGTACCGTGTCCAGACGAATCTTTCGAGTTCGATCCCAAGGCACCATTTGTACCGCAGACATGGAGCCAAACAAAAAGCACATATACTCTGAAAAAAGCAAATATACCTGAACCTGAAGATGCTGAACATAAAGCAAATCCAAATTATATAAATCAAGTGAACGATGTACACACCAGAAACAGTGTTGTTTATTTGAATATTAAAGGTGCAATTGCTGGGGTTAAACAAACAGTTGAAGTAAATATAGATGGTGACATTTCCGATTTTGAATTAATGGATATATCCGATGATGAAGATGATGTTGAGGATGACGAAGAAATGTAGACTGTTGACAAAACAGTGATTCGTTTTTGTTTTTATTATATTCATTTTGTGAGTATTAAATTGTTTTCTAATTATTCTGCAGCTAAACTAATTTTATAAATTCTTATTTCAGATTTTCTGTTTCTATATTTCGACTTCCCAATATATCTATATATATACATTTAATTTAATAAATTATTTTTGTATTAAATATAAAAATATGAAGCTGGTAATTATTATTTGTGTATATTTCGAATATTTTATGATAATTATGTTTTTTTTGTTTATTTAGGTTTTCATCAAACAAATTCGAACAGAAGAAAATCACAGTCATACAAGTAATGACGCCATAGGTTGTTTAAAAACATGTGGTTAGAATGTTTATAACAGGTTGTCTAGTTTTAGTTTAAACTAATATTTTAATCTTATTTGCAGATTTAAAAAATACCTGTTTTCCATAATTTGGCAAGGAAATACTTAGTAATTCGTAAATAGTATTATAAATAGTATTATATAAGTATCACCAGTACGAGAAAATTGGACTTATTTTAAAAGAACGAGCTTATATCTCATTAAAAATGTAGTTCATTTAATGACATCTGCGTATCTCATTAGTATTTATAAAAATACTTAAAAAAGTATTTATAACCAAGAAAAAATATATCAACATGTTAACATGTTTCTTTTTTTTATGATTTTAGTAATTTAACTAATATCTTTAAACATATGTGTAACAAAATAAATTAATGAAATTGAAATTTTGTATTTTATCTGAAGTATCAGCAGTACGAAATACGAGAAAGATGACAATGTGTTTTGCTTCAGTTCTTACCCAATTCCATCAACAATCCACACGATGTCAAGATTAGTTAGACATATTTAGCCTCAGGCGATGACAATGCTACCGCCAGCCTGGAATTGGTTGAAGTAGCCAACAGTAGTGCACTGATCTGGTCTGAATGTCGTTGCCAAATACATTTAAACATCCTATTAACTCTCAGTAATGTATTATCGTCCTATTATGAGTTGATTAAACTAGGCCTTAGTACTTTATCGGTCAAATCGATCTGTTTGCCAATGGTTTAGATTGATGAAATCGTAAAATGTTTCAAATTATTTAGTGAATATACAATATATTTCCCATTCCGTAAAAATACATTTGCTTTGGGGCGGAGTACATTAGTTCTACGATCCAAGTACGTTCGACTTGAGAAGAATCAGGAAGTTCCCTGGTGTAAGTGCAGCAGTGTCATCGGGATCATCCGACATGGCGCAGAGATGGTGATAGTTTAGACATACATCTACCTGACACAATACGGTGGTCATCTCCTCGAAACTCAGCAGGGTGGAACCAATTGTTCGTCGAAGGTGATTCTTTGCCGATTTGACCGCCGCCTCCCATATTCCACCGAAATTTGGTGATCCGGGTGGAATAAAGTGCCATATGGATGTCTTTGGATTTCTTTACGAGATGGTCATGCAAATCTCTCATTTCTTTATTCGCCCCAAACCAAGTTGGCGCCACAGTCTGAGTGTAGGTTCGCGCACCTTCCACGGCCACTGATAAATTCAGAATATAAATCGCTTACCATTTTCATATGTACTGCTCTCGTCGAGAATCACACGAAAACCGCGATGTAGCCCTTCAACGTTTTGGAGCCTCGATCCTTATTTGCGCGTATGGTTATTATACTTCGGTAAATTTCCTATAATTTGTTGGCGCAAGCGATGCCCTTGCGGTACCGGAAGCATCGTAGGCATTGGTGAATGTGCTGCTTGACAACTCTTCTGGCGTTTGCGATCCAAAAGGCAATAATGATTGGATGCCGAAAGTCATAAGGCATTTCAGCAGAGTTTATTCGTCCTCCAACACCTAATAATCCTTCTTCGCCAAGGAATAGGTTCATGGCTTTGAGCTTGCAGCTGTTCAACACTTTCTTGAAGCTGTATTATTCCGCACTGTAATTCGATTGCTTGATCCAAATTGCGCAGCCGGTCATTAGGTCGTCGACGTAAAAGCTGTTGAATACGATCCTTGCTGCAGTGGGAAAGCGATGACCTTCATCCTTCGCAAGCTGTTGTAAGCAGCAACGAACGGCAAGAAATGAAGCAGATGCCGTACCATAAGTGATGGTGTTAAGTCGTTATTCTTTAAGCGGCTCGTCGGGGTTACTACGCCAGATGATACGTTTAAAATCTCGATGCTTTTCTGCCACTAAAAACTGACGATACATTTTTGCGATGTTACATGTAAACACAACGTGATAACGACGAAATCTCAAAACGATCGCAGTCAGGTCATCCTGCAGTCTTGGGCCTTGCATTAATCAATCGTTTACAGAGACTCCCGAAGAGCTTTTCCTGGAAGCATCTAAAACTACGCGGATCTTGTCACCCTTGAAAACGGCATGGTGCGGCAGGTAGTGTGGTGTGTGTCTAGGAAAATCTAACAGACTCATGTGGTTCAGCTTTAAGTATAATATTATGCAACAAACAGGCTTCAATAAAATATGATTCGAAAACGTTCTCTCTAAATGCACGAATGACTTCACCGCATTTAGCCTAGATTGACCTGCGTGTTAAATGGTAACTCAACTGTATATTTCCCATTTTCGCAACACCGATGCGTTTATACGAAGTGATCTTCCACCAGCTTTTTCGTAAGATCAGCATCAGTTTTCAAGCTCCAATGTTTTTTCTTATTATGGTCTCGAGGCCGATATGTGAATGAAGAAGATCTCATTGAATCCTGTAATCCCTTGTGGGACATAGGGTCATTGTGCGATGCCGCACACCGGATGCATTGACCGTTATGGGTTCACACGAGTGGTCAGGTCAAGCTAATGAGCTGTTTGTGCTGTGCTACTCCTATTGGAGCTACTGTGCTCTAACACTCACAACACATCCCCAATGATTAGGAGTCTTAATTTGCCCTAACGCGACTCTAACAACTTTGCATGGCAAATACGCATATTTTTGAGATATCTCTAAAAAAACCTTCTCTCTCTAATAATAATAATAATAAATAAATTCTGAATATCGGAATATTCGGTTGCATTTTTATTTTTGATATTTTCTAGAAATTTATGGTACTATGTTATCTTATTTGTACAAAAATAGTACTTTCTAGTACTTCAGAAAGTAGTAACTCGAGGCAACGGTTAATCATATACTCAGAAAATTAGATTTCGTTACCTCTTCGATGCATAATTCAATTCCATTTGTTGTCACATTCTGTCACATAGTATCCTTTATCCCCTTGTAGAGCATAGGGCTTTTATGTTTGAAAAAAAAACGTTTGTTTGATTGTTTTTTATTATAAAACTATAATACTTAAAACAAATTAATAACAACATAACTACAGGCAAAACGTTTAAATTTCTGTCTTTATATTATAATAAAACAAAAAATATTTTCTTATTTAAAAATATATATCAAACAGTAAATCACAATATATTAGAATATATTCATAAGATAGCGCATAACATCTTTGTACAATTCACGCTTCCCTAACTATGCCTCACATCAGTGGTAAAATCATTATCCATAGGACAGAGTATAGCCCATGCTCTCCATTAAAGTCTCCTTGATAGCCGGCTGCAAAGCCTTCTGCATGTACGCAGTCAGCAAACCTCGGACACCTTTTGAGAACAGTTCCTCGAGCTCACGCGAGAAAGCCTCTTCCTGTTCGGCCGAGTTGGCCAGCTCGATATTCTGCCATAGATTTGCATTATTATTATTGTTACCAACCTCTGGTAACCTATTTCGATCGGATGTAAAATAGTTATGATGTCTGCCTGGCCTCATCAAAAGATCAGCAAACGTACGGCTCTGATATGGCGAATCTGTTTGTGTATCCGCTGTGAGATGCTCATCATCGAACTCCATAATATCATCACTAGATTCTGGAACATTTATGTCGTGCCGACGTCGTAGCTTGTCGCGTCCAAAGCGATTCTCATCATTGTGATCATTGTGATCATTGCGCTGATTAAACGCACTATGCCGTTTCGAATTCTGACGAATCTTAGGTGATCCATCGCATCCGTGTGCAAAAACCGATATAAAACCTGGTTCTGCAAAATGCGAGTCCGTACGCACTGTAGCCGATCGACTTCGACCCTCCGAAATGGGCGTAGTACGAAAATCGATGCCAGCGCGACGTAGGCGAAGTATCATATCACATTGACCACCACCCGGTGAGACAAACACCTTTCCGCTGATAGTTAGATCCGGAAAGACAAGACGCGTGTCTAGAGTCCGGTTCATGGCCTGAAACTCACAGCGGTCCACGTGAACCCAGTTAGCGTTCGATGGCAAGCGCACCCGTAGTTCTGCTACCTCATAGCTACGATCCGGTACTGCACGTTCGCCACTGTCCTGGTGATCATCTTGATAGTCAAGCTTCTCGTTGATGTGATACAATGACCGGAGTGTTGCCGGAGCTGGCTTGTGAATGGACGGCAGATTTATATAGGTCTGTATACGGAAATGAAATATGAAATATAATATTGGATTTTTTTTTTTTTTTTTGATTTTCTGGTTACTTGAAATCCACTAGAACGTGTTGTGCCCTTCTTTGTGAGTTCCTCTAAAGCAGATTCGAGACGTGTGGCACATCGGTCCTGATGGCTTCGTAGGGCATATCCTGTAAAAAAGATATAAAAACGCATGAAATGTTTAGTTTGCTTTGCCAGGTTCAGCGTAGGTAAGCAGATCTGGCATTCGCTGTAATCAACGCCTGTCCACACAAAAAATCAGTTATCGACAAATTAGGAAATAATATGACTATGTAAATTTCTGTGCCAATTCGGAATCATCGATGGAATTGATTTTTGTGGCGATGACCAAAGTGAGCATTGTGAACCAAGACGATCATGAAACACGTCGCCATTTACTACTACTTTATTCGTGAATGGAACTCATGAACGTGCCAATCGACGCAAATTAGGCCGATTTTCTACCCCCTTTCATCAAGCGCAATCAAGCTGGAGTCCAAATTGCAGGATATTTGGTATGTCTAGAAAACATTTTGCATGACAAAAAAAGGCTAGATATAAAAACAAAAAGTTTTTCACAATTTAATAAAAAAAAAAAATGATTCGTAGATATTTGTAAAAAAAATCGTATTCTTGAGTTTTTTTTTATTAAAAGCCACAATTGAAAGATAAATGAATTGAAATTTATAAATATTCAACATTAATTTAAAAATAGGAGTGTTCCGAATGAAATTGTTCAACGCTAAAATAACTGCACAGACTAGGCGCGAAACCATAGTAACCAAATTAAAGGTTTTTAAATACCGTTGTACATATCAGCAATTGTCAGTTTTGGGTCTTCTTTAAAACAAAAATGGTTAATTCACAAATAGCAAAGCGTCAAGAAATTGGTCGCAAATATTTAGAAAATGATAAACGCTGCTATAGGATGATAACAAAAGATGTTGGAGTGATCCCACACACAGTAGTGATAAAACGGTACAACGAGACCCTTACGTTGTATCGGAAACTTGGGTCTGGGAAAAAGTCAGATCAACGAAACTCTAAATTAGAGAAAAATATCGTCAACACGATCTTAAAGAAGAGGGAAACCTCTGTACGAGATGTGGCAAAAAAATGCCAAACCAGTGCAACAATGGTGCAACGTGT
>JANSTU010024694.1:0-12923 GCA_027564075.1 Bolitophila hybrida
TTCGGAAAGCATCTTGGCACGGATCTTTTGCACAGATAAGCTTGGGTTAGCATCGGATATGGAGAGCATTCTTTTATACATCTGGGTATAGATATTCAGCATGTCGACACATTTCGACATAAGAGTTTTGTATGTTGGTAGAATTACATGGTTCTAGAAAATACTTCGAAAATACTACTACTATTATTTTTGAAATTGTTTTCCGTATAATTTCTAGAAATATTTCGAGACTCGATAATAGTTAAAAAATAATTTATCGGCTCGTTTTCTGGTTTTCTGAAAAATAAAAATTGCATTTTTTCTGCTGTTTGGTTAAATAACATATTTATTTGTATACCATCAAACAATCTAATGATTTCGATTTTTAAGATATTTTTTAATATTAAAATAACAATCGAAAACATATATATATATATATATATATGTGTGTGTGTGTTTGTGTTTAAAACCTTTTTTATGTTACAAATTATACCCTTACAAGTTAGTTTGTATACTCACATCTCGGCATAGCCTGAACATGGTCCTTCGAACCTGATCTTAAAATAAAATAGTGAAACGGTCTTACAAACCAAAATAGTGAAAACGGTCTTACAAACCAAATAGTCAAAGCGGTCTTAAGTAAATAGTTTATGCGGATTTACAAAACCGCTGGTTTAACGTTTAAATAAACAGTGATAAAAATAGCAGTAAAATAAAAAAAATAATTTACTGACTATTTGAAACTAGTGAAAATAAAAGAAAGTGCAATATCAGTTGCAGTGTAAAGCAAGGAAAGGGAATCTAGAATCTAAATATATAGATTTTTATCAAGTAAGTGTGATAATTAAGGAACGTTTGATAATGGAAGATGCAATAAATAGGGCAAGCGAAATTGCTAAAGAAATTCATACATTAAAAGTTAATTACGGAAAGATAGCGAGCTTAGAAAAACTCCATCTTATATTAAAAAAACCGGTTGGCTTTATTAGCATAATTAAAGAGTGACTTTGAAGAATCCAACAAAGAAGCTCAGAAATTAAAAATATCTAATGCTGATCACGAGTATTTTGTGAAAAATTTTGAAGAACAAATAAGAGACATTCACAAAACATTTTATAATTCAATGATGAGTAAATTACCGATTGAAAATGTTGAAAGGAATGTTCAAAAAATATTTAAATTATTCGAGTTAAGAATAAAAGTCATTCAACAATGATGAACAAAAAGAAATTGTTAAGGAAATTCAGGTTCAGTAGAACAATGTTAATGAAAGCTATGAAGACATAGTAATGAATACTGAACAAAATGATCAGGAAAAATACTCCAATTTGCTTCAAAATTTCGAAGAAATCAATAAGCGTATAAAAGAATTAAAAATAAGAGCACATAAAAAAATTATAATAAAACAAGAACCAGAGAAAAAATATAATGTAGAATCAAAGTTGCCAGATATATAGATATTCCAGAGTTTCTTGCAAAGTATAATAAATGGATATCGTTTAAAGATATTTTTACACAGACAATCCATAATAGAGAAATGGGAAATGCTTTAAAAATGCAATACTCGGTTATTAGTGCAGAATCAGCTTACACATTTGAGCTCACAGAAACAAATAATAATTGCGTCAGCATTTGAATTAAAAAGACTTCATGCCACAACTACAGAGTGCATGCATAATTTAAATGTATTAAAAGTAGATACGAGTACATGGGACGCTATATTGGTCCATCTAATATTGCCTAAAATCGTCAATGAGTCGAAGCGCTTGTATGAACAAGCGTTGGTAAACAAAAAAGATATTTAATCTATAAAAGATTTATTATTATTTATAGAAAATAGATTTCAGACACTAGAAACTATAAAACAAAATGAGAATAAATGAAATAACGATAAATATAAAGCAAATTGCGATGTAGACAAAGACGTAAGAAGATTGTTGAACGTCAGGCAGTTTTAAAAGAATTGTTCAACGTCATTACAGCCAAGATTAAACGGAGAAAACTTCCTTGACTTTTTGGAACAACTTCAACCTATACTGAATGACAAAGTACCTATAAGTACAAGAATGGATTTTTATGCATGGGTTTCCGGAGGAGTAACCATTTATACAATAGATCAACAACATATTTAAATTTGCTGAAAACCTTTCCAATAATGTCATGAAAGCAGCAACCCTGCAAAGATGTCAGGATAGTCTAAATATTGAACATTTTAGATAATAATATAATTTTTATATTATTATTTTATTTATTTTGTGTCATTCAATCTATATGACTACACTACTTTTCCGTCAATTTTGGTAAAGTTTTTCATCAACCCTTCGGGATATTTAAAGGTTGTCTAATTTTTGTTATATTGGATTAGAAGATGCTTTATGCTTTAGCCCAAAACTCTAACATAACAAAAAATGTCCAGAAAAGGCCGAGTGGAAAAATCACTCTTTTTGGTCAAAATTTAATGTTATATTGAGGATTTATATTATGGGAAGGATCTACCCAAGCGAACCATCTACCCGATTGAACATTCCACAAAAATAAGTAGCTTCAAAGCTGCTTAAACAAGCTTCTTTCATAATATGTGAAGCTGCTTTTTTTGGTTTATTTCCATACGAATTTTTAGGGAAATAGCCGCTTTGAATCTAGTTTGGTTGGATAGCAAATTACAGCTGTCAGTTAATTTTTTTGGAATATTTAGGGTAATAGAAAGAAATCTACTATACTTTTTTTTAATTTGTGCGTGCAATTTGAATGTAAGTTTTTATAAAAACAAAATTATGATTGATTTTTATGAAATTTTATGAAATATTTATTTTTAATATTTAGGTACATTTTGCACAATTAAATCAATGTTTGCAAATAGTCGTTATAGTATAGTTCTTTATGTACCATAAAAGTGTTGAGTGTGTCAATATTCCATTTGCATGGAGATGCCGTGTGCATCCGAGGACACTACAAAATCCACAGCAATCGTGAAACTGTCCCAGTGAAATTACCGAACGAAAAGTGCGATTACTTTGGGAAAGTACGGTAAAAATTCGGCAAACTTCGTAAAATTAAAAAAAATTAAAAAAAATATTAAAATAATTAAAAAAGCGAAAAAAATATAAAAAAAAATAATACTTGTTTAAAAGGTGTACATTTTCATGTGTAAACATTTTTGCTCCCGGTTTGGGGTATTTGGAAAGTGACCGTGACCGTCAATGGCCTTGTTAGAAAGCAGTATATCAGCAATATATCAGCAGTATATCAGCAGTATATCGGCATTATATTAGCAGTATGTCGCGCTCCATTTTTCTAAAAAATATTTTTCTTATTTTCCCAGTAAGCGTTTTCACTTCTTAGTTGTGGTCAATGAAATAGGGACAAACGAAAAACTTTAATTATATTTGAAGAATGTATATTTCCTTACTGTACTTGAGCGCCACCTATTGAAAAATATTGTACGAAAGTACAGCAAATGTTGCGGGGAATTCCCTTCTACGAATCTCCAGATTTAAATACTATAGAAAATCTGCGGAACATCGTGAAAAATGCCGTAGCTCGAAAAAAGGTTCAAATAAAAAACAGCTATGGTCAAAAATTCAAAATACTTGGTATAATATTCCAATTGAGATAGACCGACGATGCCTAACGTAGAAGTAATTAAAAATTATGGCCAGGCCACTAAATATAAAAAAAGAAAACTGATTCAGTCATTGGGTCTTATTTGCAATATCTTAAGTTCCTTTTTCCTACATTTACCCTAACATTTTTTTGTTCCTATTTATGAATTTTTATTAAGGTCAGATTTGAAATTGAAGTATATGTTATAATTTATTTTTAAGAATCATTAAAATAAAGAAGAAAATTAGTATTTTACGATTTTAAATCCGTTATGTTCGGTCCTATTTTTTATGTGTCCCTATTTCATTGACCTGTATATCTCAATTTCCCAAGCTAAGCTCTGAATATCGTCTGAAATTCACTTTATTGACGGTCATTTTTGACCGTCTCTCTTCTCTAAGGTTCTTTAAAATGTATACAATCTCTTTATTATTATTATAGATTGTTCAATAAGTTCGTTCCATCTAACAGATGACGTTATTTACTGTTCAATCATAAAACTGTAAAAATAGTTTTTTTAGCGCGAGAACTCACCTTTTTAACGGTATCTCTGGTGTTAAGTATCGCATCTCAAGAGATAACGCTAAAAAAAACATTTTTTTCAGTTTTTGGATTGGATGATGTAGTACATTGTGAGCGCTTGTCAAAGATGGACAACAATAAAGAGAAAATTCGCCATATTTTCCAATTTTTCTTCGATTAAGGCGAAAAAGTTGCCAAAGAGGATCAAAATTTTTATTTTAAAAACCGAGCGTGTAGTACAGAAATGGTATGCTCGGTTCCGTTCTGGAAATTTGATGTGACAGATGCGAGGGATGGCATATCACCACGATTGTCGACCAAATTTTGTAATTAATAGAGGAGGATCGACAAAAAAAAAAACTGGGTGCCAAACGAGCTGTCGCAAAAAACATTTTTGACCGTATCGACGCATTTGAATCGCTGCTGAATCGCAACAAAATCGACCCATTTTTGAAGCGGATGGTGACTGTCGATGAAAATTGTGTCAAATACGACAAGGTAAAGCGAAAACGGTCGTTGGTCAAGCCAGGATTGACGGCCAGCTAAACGCTCGATTCGGACCAAAAATGCCTACCCCTAGACCGCTTGAAACAAGCAAACTCACAGAAGCGTCCAGCTTTGGCCAATAGGAGAGTCATCGTGTTCCACCACAACATCTTTGGTGACGCACCAAAAGCTATGATGGGAACTCGGATTTAAGAGACGCATGCTTCTACGAACGAGGAATATCGTTGGCAACAAGTAATCGAAAAAAACGTCGAATATTTCACATAAATCGGATGACATTTCTATTAACATTTTTAAAATTAATTATAAACCGAACGATATTATTGAACTTATTAATCGCATTGTTGTTATTGGCTGGAAATGTCAACTGAAGGGAAAATTTACAAAAAGTTGTTTTTTTTTTTAAATTGTAACCATATGGCATCAGTGGCGGGAATCGCTTATAAAAAACAAAAATTAAATTCCTTTTTTTGAACGATAATTCAAGAGAAATTTATTTATTAAATTATAGTAAATTATTAGGTTTGTGTTGTGTGGTATTTAAAAATAATTTTACATATAGTCCAACATCGCATTTGTCACATTTTGTTCGTGTTTGGCTGTTGCAATGCAAATATGCACAACGACGGCGTTGACATACATGAACGTAGTGTGCAATACCATCGAACCGCAAATTTTGTGGAAGATGGTAGCGTTTCTTAGTGTTCTCAATTTGGACCTTGTTGGCGAGTGTAGTGCAGTAATGTGTTGCGATGTTTCGACGAAATTGAAGTTGAGTTATAGTGCGACCTGTCTTTCGTTGCATCAGCCATGCGTTTTGTACGAAGACATCGACTAGCCAAGTAAACATTGTCCACCACTAATAAAAATAAATAAATATATATTATACATTTGCAAATATAAGAAACATGTTATGATTATTATAGTTTTTACCGATTCTGTAATATTCGATGTTCTGGTCCATCCGATCTGTTCATCCCATGAACTTGTTGAAATTTTCGATCGACGGTGGTCGATCAACCTAGATTCTCTTCCGCAATGTTTGAGAACGTCTTTGACGTTTTTCCACAGAATCTTTGCCATAAAGCGTTGAGGCGACGGCAACACTGCTATTGTCGTTCCACTTGACTACAGCAATGTCCAAATCCTTAATTTTGGCATACTCAATATATCCTCTTGGTTTCTTTTTTAGTTCATTCTTTTTTATTAGAGGACAGTTCCAGTGGCGTTGTAACCCAATGTATTCAAATAATGTAGAACTGGAAAACCAGTGAACATGTTATCGAAATAGAATGAAAATGGAATAATTTGAAGATCTGGTGGGAACGAATGAATCATCTGAAGCAACGTCGCAACACATTTCCCAAATTGTTTTTCCAGCCCGGATTGTATATACGGGATTTTTCCTTGGTACATTTCAAAATTCACAAGATATCCGGAAGGCGTATTCAAACTCCAATCTTTGTATCCAAAACGCAATGGTTTGCCCCAAATAAATTGCTTGCAACTATGGCGCCCATAATATGCGTAGGACAGATCTTGTTCGGGATGAACATTTTTGCTGCTTCAAAAAATGAATATATCAACTGATCAACCGAAATCGAATTTGGAAGACTTTCATCAATTTCAGGTCCTAAATACGACCACGCTTTCGGTACAATTGTTTCTGTTTTCGAATTGGTTGAATCAATGTTACCGATGTTTTTTGTTACCATGTTTTATAATGTTTTGCCACAGGTTCAGCATCATCGTCACTCGATTCATCCTCATGTTCCTCATGTCCTCTTATTCTTAGTTCGCAAAGTCCGTGCAATTGATTGAAATGTAGATCGTCAATAAATCGTACTGCTGAATCGTACGCCACATCAGGTGGTTCAACGGAAGTGGCTTCTGGTACCTCGACATCTTCCTCGTCATCTGACAAGGTACTCGACAGCCTCATGTAACTCCATTCTGTAAATATACGTAATACAAGTTTGAAGAACTAGAAAAAAATTTACATAAGGCGTTTCCGCCAAAGATAACCATATTGATTGGCATCGTTGGCGATGAATGGGTTAGAATAGCTTAGAATTTCATTATTCAGGTGAAACAAGATAGGTCGGTGGAAATTAACAGTTGAGAACGAGATTGTTTGACAAACATAATTTATCTAGTTCAAATTGAAATGGTCTTGGAATAATTTAAGGTAACAAGGATAGTAGAGCTGTACATCATCAGCATAAAGGTGATATTTAGTTGAGTTATGAAGAACAGTGGGTAAGTCGTTAATGAAAAGCGACTTACCCGTTAATGAAGCGAAAAAAGAAAGGACCAAAAATTTACCCTTGAGGAACCCCAGGCGTAACTGGAACGAAATTAGATAAGCTACCAGATATATCAACGATCGTTGATAAAGGCCAACAGAGGTAGAGGAGAAACCAAAGTAATGAGTTAGTTTGCGACAGATTAGGGAATTTTTATCTAGCATTTTTCGTCAGTAACGTGTACATGTACAATAGCTGTAGTAATACTACGCCCAGTGCGAAAGCCGGACTGAAAAACTAGCTTATGACTTTGCAAGTATGTATCAATTTGGAACCTAAGAATTTTCTCAAAAACTATGAAGAGTACTGGAAGTATACTTATTGGACGGAAGTCTTTAAGATCTTGTGAATGGAATTCTTGCTTTCTTCCAAAATTTAGGAAAGGTAGAATAAGTTATGAAGAAATTAATGATATATGTAGAATGGTTACACCATAAAACGCGAGAAGGAAGAGAGTGATTTTCAGATTAGCTCTAGCGTAGATTAAAACACTACCTCCCCGTCTCTGTCTACGAACTGAACGTATAAGCTTATAACCGGGAATAATTTCGGACTTAGAGGTGATATGGTGCTTAAGCCATGTTTCACTAATAGCTATAATATGTGCATAAGAGTTAACACAAAGATCTCTTAACTCATTAATTTTTGAAAAAATACTACAAACATTTAAATGGCAGAAATTAGAAATTATTATTTGGTAAGAAAATAGATTTGACTAGAAAGCTGTTAACAATACTATATCTATATCAATTTAAAAAATCTAATCTAATTCAAAATACAACTACAAGCCAAAAGAAGTCATCCGATGTTGTTTGGCTCTCATTTTTTTTCTAAATGAAAAACTTTGATTCTGTTTTTTGATTATGTTTATATGAACCTTTAGAATTTGATTGGTCAAGTCGAGAAGATGGGCAACAGATTCTCACACTAGTGTCGAATGTTTTCCTTGAGGGCTTCGTGGGTCTCGGGCTTGTTCATGTAAACACGGGACTTCAAAAAAAACCACCAAAAAACAGTCTGGAACGGTTAAATCGGGCGATATTGCTGGAAAGTGCAAATCGCCAAATGAGAGATGAGGCGATCCGGGAACGCCGCCTTCGGAATATCGGTTGTGGCTCGCGCAGTGTGTGCCGTTGCTCCGTCCTGTTGGAACCACATGACCTCCAGTCATAATTCGTCTAATTGAAGGTTCACGTACCTGCTGAGTTGTAAATGAGCCCAATCGCTCATTATGATTTTGGTCGAAAAATCGTCCACTTCGTCCTCGAGATTGAGGAGGTCTCCGGGCAAGCCACTCTTGGCTATAATTCTAGAATTGAGAACGCTGGAAGGTTTGGCAATTCCAAGTGTCACTTGATGCAGTTGAGAATAATGTGCTACTCTCGGTTTTACTCCTTGTTGTTCTTGCAAAAAGATTTGATTGGGGTAGAAGCGAAGACTGAGACCGGCCATATTTGTTAGGAATCATTTGCTGCGAAGCGGTACGAATCGTTGATCAAAAAACGCGTTGATTTGATGATAACGCAATGAAAGGTAAAAGCATCTAGCTCCGTTATGGACGTCATTCTTTGAGATTCATTGCTATCAATAGAACGAACAAAGACAAATCCATTATACGTGTGCACAAGACCAAGTTGCCCATTTAGCTTATTGACTGTGCTGTTTTTGTGATGCTCTCATAGAAGACAACTTTCCGGTAAGTGTTAAATCCAAGATCAAGCAATAAGAAATTTCTTTTTGAAATGTAGCACTCGAAGAAATTATATCGAACTGCTTGTGATAAACAAATCACAAAGATGGGACATGTTAGATTGTTTTTAGGATTATGTTTACATCGGATTGAGACTATGTTGTACTGAATTATAATAATTTACTCAGTGTTCTAAAACAATAAGAATCCAAGTAAAACAAAAAAAAATACAACTCACATGCGAGGTAATATGGATGAAGGCCAAAAACGTCCAAAGTGATAGTGACAAATGAATAAACACGACAAAAAGAAAATCACAGCACGCCAGTAGTATATGTATGTATCAGCTGTACGCAGTTTGAGCTTTTCCCAGCTCTCGTTCGACTGTGCGCCTCCACATCGTTTTCGGTCTACCTCTTTCACAACACATCTTTTTTGCAACTTTTTATATGTGCTCTCGACTTAAACATACTAAAATTTCTCCGGAAGCAAAATATAAAAATAAATATGGTCTTTTGAAACCGGCTTTAGTAACTGTGAGCTAAATATACCAAGAACTTTTCCTCCTTTATCCATTAACTCATAGCTACTTGTTTCGATTTTACTTTTCATATTTTTTTTGTATAGCCTCGTATTACAATCGTAAGTTTTTCAGAGATTATGTTTAACCACGTCTCCTAATTTCCTCAATGAATCTGGGGGTTCTGCGTCGTCAAGTTTTTGTTAGTAAAAGTTGCCAGACACAATCATGGACTGTTCATGGTTTATGAAATATGCTGAAAACCCTGTACATTACAGTATTCATCAAACACGCGATTTCGTCATCGGTGCTCATCCCACATGCGGTTATCTTTGTCACTCTTAATGAATTGAAGTTTCAACTGCTTTGTAAGCTGCCTCTGCTGCGTTGGCTAGCTTGCGGATTATAGCATGAAGTTAGCCTAGTTAAACTCGCTCGACGTAAACTGGTTACCATTATCGCTTACGATATACTGCTAATAAGTAGCGGAAACCTCGTTTGAATCTAGTAAAGGAGCCGATGAAATCTAGATAAATATTTTGCCAAGGTCCAGTGACTTTCCTTTATTTTCCCATTGGTGCTCTCTGTACCTGATTACTAGGTTTAATGGCTCGGCAAATTTTGCAGTTCTGTACATATGTTTGTATGTCCTTATCCACGTTAGGCCAAAAGTAAGTTCGCTTAACACGATCATCTGTCTGAGAACTTAGAGGATTGTCATGACATTTTTTTAAAACGTTCCACGACTATTTTCCGCAAAACTTATAAACAGAAATTTAGGAAACTTTTCAGGTGATTCCTCACCTGATTCCTTCTTACAACTGACTGTACCACTCATCGAAATCGAGAGCAAATTCTTTAACATTGACCACCTCCATGGCCCTAGATAATGCATCTGCCACGACCATGACTTTTCCTTTTCGATGCTTTTGTTCGAAATCGTACGCTTGTAACCGGAGTGCCCACCTACCTAACCTTCCGGACGGATCTTAAAGATTTTGCAGATTCAAAAGAGAAGCATGATCCGTCCGGAAGGCTACATTTCATGTATACGCATTTTTTTTAAAACCAGTACAATGTACGAGAAAGTCTTCGAAAATTGTTACTTTCGATTAAGATTAAATTAATTTTTTTTAAATCATTTGACTCTTTTTGGGATCAGATTTAATTGGTTCAGTAAAATAATTGGTAGGATTTTCTTAAAAAAAACCTAATTAATAATTGTGATATAAAGAATGATGATTTAATTGAATTCCAAGTCTTCTGTCTCTCTCAATATAATATTATTTTCGCATAAAGCTGCAATTGTTCAGATTTTAGAAGTTCCATCAATTAAAAGTTACAGTGGTCGTGAATTTAGTCATACTTTTAATGATGGTTTTGACGTAAAGCCAATCTTGGTCTTTCCGTACATTTTAGTGCTTGTCCCAATCACGATAATTGTTGTTTTCATATTGTTGAAAATGAATAAAGTTCGTGAAAATATACTAATGATTATACATATACATGCATATATGAATATATTTAAATAACATATGTATTAGGAATTAGGTGCAATAAAAAGAACTGCGCCCAATAAAATATTGATAATACACCTGCTTGAACTGTGTAAAGTCTATAATTTACTATAATTACATTCACGTTTAGCATTCTTTATATCCGTGATGAGGTCAGACCGGCAGATTGCGATGATTTGAAAATCATATAGCCAAGGTTTATATATTGATTTAGGCTCAAAGTGTTTTGTGTAGAGATAAACATATTTCTCTAATTTACATACTCGGTATTAAATCGGATTCTAGATTTCTATTCGAGCCTCTCTAGCCAGCGGTTTTAGTATATGATCTAGATTAAATCTAGTTAATATAAAGTGGTCAATCAATCAAAGCAAATCAAAGTGAAACAAAATGAACTATGTGAAAAATTAAATTACATAATCGATGATGAAACCAGAAGCAGTGAGAGTAATAAGGAAAAAAATAATTTGGTATTTAACCTAATAAAAAAATACTAGATTTTCAGTAAAAACAATCCAGAGTCTAGACTAAGCTCCCCAGCATTTGATCGCTTCCTCATGATATCAATTATAGAAAGTCGCTCAGTCTGGTTAATCATAAAACATATATTTGCATGATTATATACAAATTATAAATAAATATTATTTGCACATCGAGCTACGCAAACATGTTTTTTTTTTCGCTGCAATTTTCTATCATCACAAAAAAGCCGTGTGTGTCTGACATTAATGAATATGTGCGGTTTGAATATATAATTATTTCCACATGATGCACTAAACATTATTTTAACAAACACAAATGTGAGCTTTAAAATGTCCATGGAGAGGAAAAAACTGAATTTAAATTGTAGCACTGTGACAGTACAAACACCGAGAATGTATAAATGTGTACATTTTTTCATAGCAACGGACATAAAGCACAAATTTTGATTAACCACATGAATTGCATATTGCATTATTAAAATGTATGTGGTCGGGGTCGCCCAGAGCAAAATAATGTTAAAATAATGAATATTAAATTATTTGTATTAATTCATTTGGATATAATGCAATGCTGGTACTCAATTGTGGTCGACCACATTCAGCAGGTTTTTTTTAAATAATAATTTAGTACTTCCAATTATATTGCATTTCTTCCATCATTTAAAAACATCTATTGCATAAATAATACACGTCAATATAAAATCGTGTACTTTGATAAAGAACTTCCGATGATTTGTCATTAAAACATTGTTTCAATTGCTTGACTGGAAAAATATAATAGAAATAAATCGATGTACACAAAAGACACTGCGACACTGGAAGGTTGCGGAAAATTGCAGTCGTTACATGTTTTTCTTATAAAATATGCCGAGTGAAATAAATTTCCATAATACGTACAACCGTGTTGCACTGATGACTGCATGTGATTGCCCACTTAGATTATTATCCATGTGCAACAAACTTTGCACAATACGTGTATTTTACACTTATACAAAATATAGCATTTCCAGACATTGGCAACGATGTTTAATTATATGGATAAATTAAATTTTATGTTTTCATAAAACTACAATTCATTCGAACGTTTGCAGACGTCAAACACTTCACCTTCGATTTCGATTTAAATATATGTAAAATACCTATAAAAACAATCTTTAAGTGCTGCTGTATAAATTATACTTAGATGTATACAAGTTCACTGAACCCTTTAACGAACAAAAAAGATACTATACAGTATAAATATATTATCAGATAAATTAATCATGCATAATATATCCAAAGAAGCAGCGAACGCTTTTTCACATAAAAAGACGGTCATAGATAGGCTATTAAATAATTAATATGTGCCTACCCGATTAAAGTTGTTTGCTTGACATAATTGACTTTTCATAATTGACATGAGGATTGGAGCTAGTTACTATCGATTTAAATAATATGGAGCATTTGTGCAGTGTCATGCATTGAAATTGAACTAAATGCAAACGGAAGTAGGGAAATGTGGGTAGCATCCACCTACCATATAATATATTAATATATTATATTAATGGAATTTTAATAATACACAATTAAACATTTTGTCGATAAATTATGGGTAATATTATTTTTAGGGTTTTATTTATACTGAAAAGAGGGAAGAAACTATTACATTGGAATGTGTTCTTTTTTATTTAGTATTACTGACAGTTTTTCCACATGACTTTTACTAGGAAAAACGGTCTCTTTTTACTAGGAAAAACGGTCTCTTTTTACTAGGAAAAACGGTCTCTTTTTACTAGGAAAAACGGTCTCTTTTTACTA
>JANSTU010024705.1:0-12922 GCA_027564075.1 Bolitophila hybrida
CAAGGAAAAACATGGCGTCGTTCAGCGCACCTATCGGAAAAAAGTTGAAGCGCACCTATTGAAAAACCCTTTATATTCGTTTCGTGCGGCGTGTGGCCATACCACACCTCACTTTATTTATTGTCAGAATTAAGAACCTCTAGCGCATATTAATCCCTCGCGAGCGTATATATAGGACTTAACAACATTTTATATATGTATATGTTTATGTGTGTTTGTACAAAATAAGCGCGTCTGTAAAATCGTAGACATTACAACTTACGAATATTCACGCGCCGTCTTTTGCGTATTTTATTATATCTGATGGTACCTATAATAGGTATGCCAAATGCCACCTTCGATGCGATACGATTATAACGCTGATGGTGAGACGTCTTCGCGTTATTTTGTCTCTGCGACCGCTCAATTTATAACCGATTGTTTTAATATACACGTTGTGAAGATTTCTTAAAGACACAGAGCGCCGGCCGGGCGGGTATATATCGTAATAACTGTGAACACTCGTTTTTATGGTGAATCGCAATATTTATGGTATCTGTTAAATAAAAATCAGATTACGGCTGGCGCAAACAATAAATAACATTTGTAAAACCTATAAAATGTAGATAAAAATAATATAAATAAAATACTAAAAAAATCTTTCAAAAAGAATGCCTCCTGTGAGGATTGAACTCACGACCCCTGGTTTACAAGACCAGTGCTCTGCCACTGAGCTAAAGAGGCTACGTGCCAAGTTCCAAAAGCACTAGATACATAATATATAGTCAATATATAAGCCTATCCGGAAGTGTTTGCTCAACACATCCACACACGTATTGTTACACACACACACTTGCCGGCGACCTGATAAAGTGCTATCAAAATGAAATGTTTATCTTCGGCACGCATGGCGCCGTGGCTTAGTTGGTTAAAGCGCCTGTCTAGTAAACAGGAGATCATGAGTTCGAATCTCGTCGGGGCCTATAAATCAGTTTTTTGATTTTAATTTATTCGAAAGCAAAAACAAAACAGAAATAGTAATTGGTTCAATAAAATGTAAAATGCATTGAATATGGTTTTACAAAATCCAATATCTAAATTTCAAATAAATAAATTACGTTATTCAATTGCAAAATGAAATATATAGGTAATTAATATGTAACATGTGCATGGGCGTTTGAGAAATAACCGTGTCGCACCTGTGCCATATACAAATATATATCAATACATATATTACATTCCTAGAAATATAACTAATGAACCCGGTACAAAACCATTTATAGCAAACATAGAATTTAAAACATATAAAATGCATAAGTTTATGCATGTAGGTATACATTTTGAACACAAAATGAAATCATGTATAAATAATACCACAATCTCTCAATAAATAAATGTACAACTATATATAAATACACGGTATGCCCGCAGAAAACAGTATTTCTCACCATATACTATATCAAATTATTTAAATTCATCTAAATTACACTATCAATTAAGCGTGTAAATTGGTGTATTATATAGCGTATCACAATTCAACCGGCTCAAGTGACTTATTAATATACAGCATTTCTACCATTAGTTGTATCGACTAATGCAGCATATATAGTTATATATACACACAAGTAACACGGATTCTATATACTTGTACTTCATAAATACATAAAACGCAAATACCGCAATATATAATATATATATAGATTACAATGTATACGTTTGCTATCGGTGAAAATCAACCAATAAGAAATGCCTTCAATACACACAGGTAAACAGGTAAATATATATACATGAATGTGTGAATAAATAATAATTATGAATAATGAAGGCATACAAACATTCTGTATAATCTATACAACGTGTGTATGTTAAAATTAACTAAACTGTTTTTTCTCGATAGATTATTATCTCGTGAGAAATATGCTCGCCTACATGTCTGGTTGATTTGTGTGTGTATGTGGCGGTGAAAATCGAGTTAGCCAGGTGCGCACACTCATTGCCGCAAGGACTTTGATCAGAAAAGTAAAGGCGCACGCGCGAACTTTATTTGCTTTTGTCCTTGTGCGTTTGAGAGTTACCGATTATTTGAATTTGGTTCTGTTGGGTAAAAAATAGCATTTCATATTTGAAAAAAAATTGGGATTTCACTGTAAATATTTTGGTTTTGATTGATTTAAAATGCTTCATGAATTAATCAATGACGCCTTTTAAAGAAATAATATATTTATAGGTTCCGTCGCAGTTTTAAGATGTCTAACCCACGCTCAAAAAAATGTTTAATATATTAATTTTTTTCTTCTTTTTCGGTCAATTATTGTATTTTTTATGGATTTTTTTCAATTCCAATCGCAATCGTTGTTTGGGCCTGACTGACAGAATGCTTTCTTAACGTTGACTGGTTTATAGTTATATGCTGCAGAGATTTGTTGCCTTCCACTATAAGAATTTCTGAAATTCATTCTCCAAGAATTGTTATCTCCTCGCAGTCTTTTTTTTACAGTTTTCATCTCTTTTTCAGCATTTTAAAAAGACAAATATCGTCCTCATTAAGTGAAGTCCTTTTGTTCAGTAAGCCTTTGTTCAGGCTTAAATCTCTTTTTGGACCAGCATTTCCAGGGCCAAATCTGACAATTATTTCATCTTTAGAGCCTGATCTTTTTTTTGTTTTTCCTACACGATTCCAATAGCTTCACTATCTTCACTTTCAATAACGGTTATTTAGAATAGATTTAAAATATTATATTGAAATGTATCTACCAACTTTTCTGATGTTTTCGACAATTTTTGTTTTTTAAAACTTCATATAAACTTATTGTTTTTTTTTTTGTGCTGAATTCGTGTTCTTTCTCTCTTTTCTAACATAACTAGATTAATAGTTTTGTTATAGAACGAATTAATTTGAAGAATTTTTTTTAAACTTTTTTTTCCACTTCTCCGTTCTTTGTATTTTATTGTTATCATAACATAAAAAAACTTGATTTAAAAACAAAATTAGTTAAAAAAAAAGTTCTTTCAAACAGGCAAATGTACCATTTTGCTTGACTGAAATGGTATTTATATTTTTTTAACTATATCAGCTAAATAAATTGTAACTGATTTAAATAAATATCAATTTTTATATTGTGTTGTTATAAAGAAAACATTTTAACTTTATTTTGTGTTGATTTATTATTTAGTTTCTGACGTGTTCCCGATTAGAAAGCAAGTGTCTGGCACATAGCTTAAACTAAACATACCAAATTATACAATAGTATCTGAATAAAAAGGGTGACAATTAAAAAAATTGACATAAAGAAAAAAAAATATATGCCAAATAAAATACGGAAAAAATCTAACATTTATATATTCTTTGGAACAATATATATATATATATATATTTTTTTATTGTAACAATTATTTATTTTATGAGACTTAAAAAAAAAAAAAAAATCGTTTTCTTGAATTTTTTTGAAAAGATTGAATAAGAAACGATGTATGTAGCACTGTTTTGAAAAACATGTATGGGGAGTAAAGAGATTAGGTCAGCACTAAAATTTAACTATAGGGATGCTCCATTTGACTCAAAAGGGTCAAAAAAGAGGACGACACTACTTTTTCGCAAGACAGATAATTACACGTAGAAAGACACAAGAAGAGAGTCAGTTTAGTAGCTCGCTACCGATAACAAGCTCACCTAAAGGTAGAAGTACCAAGTTTTGTTTCTACGAATGTAGCATTGTAAAGAAGTACATGTGTTGCGAGTAAAGGTCCGAACAAGATCAGATTTTGCATTTATTTAGTCGGACTCGGCTTTCTTTCTCAAATTTTACAAAGATACAGAGTGAGCACTTTGGATACAATGCAGGTTCGAGAACCCTGGCAGCTTAACTGCAAATCCCAGATGTCTTAAAGGAAGCGGATAGATGATACCACTTCCAGAGGTTATTAGGTCAGGGCACTCCAGATGTATTGAAATTTCCAAAAAACCTGGCGGTCTAACAACCAATCCTAGACCGTTATAATAATTAATATTTTCTGTTTTTAGATCTTAAATAGTTCCACATTGAGACTTGCGAGCACTTCGTCCATGAAACTTCTAATCTAAGTATTATATATAAATTTAGTATTTTTTTTAAATAATACAAAAGATTTTTTTGGGAATTTTTTACTTTTTTACATTTTAGTTTTGTATGTTGACAGAGAATTTCGACTCTCGAGCATTTCGATTTGCTGTCATATATAATTCCTAAAAAGATATTTTTTTCACTTTCTAGATAATTCGGTAAGAAGAGAGAATCAAAAGAATAATAGATGAATATATACAAATACAGTGAAAAGAATTTGGTTACCAAGCACCGCAGAAAAATCTGATTAGAGTTCCTGGCAATCCATCCGGCTTACTTCAGGTCAGAAAATTAGCTTTAAATTCCCTATACGTGATTTACTTTGAAATTTTATTTCAATGTTGTGCTTAAATTTTCAAATAGAAACATTGAAAAAAAAATAATGCAATCATACAAAATGTTTTCCATTCAATTTTGTTCAGGAATAAGAAATTTTCTTCATATTCATAACCTAAACAAAAATATATAGAAGATTTAAATGTTTTCATGAGAATCTCTTTATATTGAAAACATAAGATCGAAATATCTGAGCACATCTCCCCTCATTTCGTAGTATTGTAAAAAAAAAATTAATAAAAGTAGAGTAGAGTAAATTTTCAAAATTAAATTTGATAACACTTTGCAAAACTCTTTTTATGAAAAAAAATCATTTATTCACAAAACATCCAGCTGATAAATTCGTTCACCCTCATTTTAAGCGTCCGACATATTGTTGAATGCTATTTAGCATGACATCGAGCCAAACAAATAAAAAAAAACTCTCAACGCATATTCATCCTCAAAAGTGATCGTGTTGCTCATTTACAATCGTCTGCGGTACGAGCACGCGAATTTCCGATATTCAACCGTCACGAAACCTGATACCAACGAGCATCAATACAGACGGTTTGTTCCGTTTTCGGGGCTTGCTCTGTGAGTATACAAATATATATATGCATGTTATACTATATATTTATTATATATTATATTAACCACCGAGTGCACTGTGCGCACGAACAGCGAGAAAACAGTTGGGACACGTGCTCGGAATTAGTTACCTTGCATGTTAATATACACCAGTTTATAGAAAAAAGAAACAGACGCGACCACCACCACCATATATGTTAAAATGTATATATACAAAATACTCGCACGCATACAACTACCACGTCCTCATCGTCATCGCGAGCTTGTGAGTCCCGAAGAGCTCGTGCCAGTATCGATTACTAAATAATGTTATTTATTTAAACGCGACTAGTATATATGTATATGTATATTGTATATAATATACAAAACTGCGAGTACGATATGTTGCCTATACCACTAATCGATTGGAAAATTAGAAGAATTGTCTTTGGGCTACGAAAAGTTAAAGTGAGGAAGCGCTATATATCATTCTGCCAAATTGGGTATAATTTGTTTAATTTGGACTTGAAACACTATATCCCAGACCAGACAGGCCAGACCGGTGGTCTTGTGCACACGCATTTACCCTTCAAAAGTTCACAACTTTTTATATATATATATGAGATCAAACGCATTCGCGTGGCTTAAGTAATTCGAGAGTGTATTCGAACGGCAATTAATCATTTATACGATACTATACTGGCATCGGAAGAGTATCCGTTTTCTCGTAAATTGCGGTCTTCAGAGACAAGAAGTATATATTTGAGGGTGACAATCGTGTGAATATAGATCGAGCCATACAATTGGGTGTTGAAATCTACTTTCTTTAAATATTGTTTAAGAGCAAGCAAATACATATTATATAATATGTAATACTACATTCGAATACCCGAGCAGCAATTTACCCCTTGTGTATGTGCGTTATTGTCAGTTGAACTATGTACACCTGCCAGAGCGGAAGAAACTATTCAATGACGTCATCGCCGGTGTAGTAGTGTTGTTTTTTTTAGATAAAATATATATGTTATTATTTCTAATAAATTATTACGCAACGGCCGGTATTCATAACTAAATTAAAAGGTTACCCAACCGTATAATATTTGACACCTTTATAATGGACCGACTCAAAAATGTCTCGCTATCTTAAATCTACCAGTTTATTGCCCCTCGGTCGGCTGTCTTATAATTTTGTGATTGTGCCAACTGCATTAATTATCGCCGCACTATCAATTATTTCAACGAAACAATTATACGCGCATGTTTAATTGAAATTATGTGTATATAATATAATATCGTATAAGTTAGAAATATATATATTTCCATTGCAAATACAAAGTATCTTCGCGACGTCTCACAAAATGGGATTCATAAAAATAGAACTCGACGTTACGAGAGACAGTCAAAAAGCACGCGCGTATGATCTCAAGCCAGGCGTGTTGAGGAGCTGCTTCTAGTACAACGCCAACAACAATGTTTTTACTGAATGCCCGATTACGTGGTTTCAACGCAATATTAATCATATTCGCGACGACATTATGCGACTTTTGGCGTTTGCGGTCGAAAGTCGCGTGACAGAAACGACGACCCTGAGAGAAATTGCTCGATACGATTGATCTTTATAAAATGTTGAGTGTAAGTATACATAAATACTATTTTTTCTAGTATATGCACTGAACGGACTAATGAGTTATTTTTAATCGTGTTTGGAAAGTCATATATGGATTGATTGATTTTTAAGGAATCTCAGGAGAGAATCTCCAATCGGACTAGTTTGTTAAAAAGGACCACATTGTATAATCGAGTGTTTGCAAACTATTTTCTTAAATCTTATTTACTCATTTAAAATAAAATTATTTTCAAATTAAATAAATACAGTTTTTAGAGAATTTTGTATTTAATGAAGAATCATCAACAAATTACCGAAATACTATTACAAAAAATCAGAATAACATAAATCTTGGATTTCAAAATTGAGTATTACAAAAATCAGATATCTAAAATCTAGCTTTTTTCTTATATATTTTTTTTATCTAAGATTTCGTATTTGGAAAATGTAAGCCGAAATATCATTTTCCAGAGGAGGAAATTCGGTTAAGCATCAAGTCGAATTTCTAAATGTTAATAATCGGAGTAGTACAATTTACAAGAACCTAGGGTTAAACTATAGCAGCCCTGAGCCAACAATTGCCATTTTTTGTAAGACAGTCGAAAGGTTTTTTTAAGTTTATGGTGTCAGATCGCCCCTATTGAGGAAATGGATTTAAGGTTTGTATATGAAGCTGTTTTGTTTTAGCATTACAGCATTCAAATGATTGATTTTATTTATATAACAATAACCGCATCCATTTTTTATTATAAAATCAAAAATAAGACAAAATTAATAAATAAAACCAAAATAAAAGTTAAACATTTCTACTAATATTTCAAAAAAATATTTTCATTTTTATATTTATTGCTTACGGTATATTTGTTAAGGAGTTTATAAATGTTTTTTGGAGTTATTTATTTTATGCTTTTGGCTATGGATAAAATTCTTTCAAGCTGATAATAAAACATGTTACATTTTTACTATACTACTATACATAACTAAAATGGGATCTTCATAAAAATATTATAATATATTGTCAGAACTTTTTCTAAAAAAAAAAACATTAAATCAGAATGTACTGAAAATAGTAAAAATATTGAGCAGAAGAGAAGTACATAATTTGTGTTAAGGGGGTGGTCTCCAGTGTGTTTGGGCCCAAACTTATTTTTATCATATTCTGAAAACTTTTGAAAATGGTTTTCGAAATAATAGCCGAGCTCTACAAAGTGCGCGATCAAGTTCATCTGTATATGCTCGACCTTCGAGAAAATTAGACGCGAGTTTACAAAGTAAAAATGGATCGGAATGGCAAAAGCGAGGCGATCAGAAGAAAAATCCGGCGCCGCGAAAAAGAATGTTTCGTGAAAATCGACATACGTTCGAAAGTGATACAGTTTTGCTAGTACATCAGCAGAAAAGTTAGGGAAAACTGAAGATGAGGAGATTCAGATTAGTAGAGAACACTGATATTGTATTCTCAACTTATTTCGCGTCAAAACAGTCAAGGACTGCCAGGACAAATGAATAACCTGCAGAAAGTGAATTCTTCGAAGCTGAGGAAGGTGATCTGTATGGCCCTGGGATAGCCGACGAAATCATTCAATATGCACCCTATAACTGCATAGGAAACTTTAAAAGCGTTTTTCTCGAAATAGAAAAATCGGGCGTGTATTTTACTAATAAACTACTGGGCCAATCGACTTGAAATTTTGCACACGTATAGAGTACGTGAAGGGCTATCGTCCAGCCTACAATTATTATTATTGCTTTATAATTACTATTTTCCGGGCCACGAGTCGATTTTCTGTAAAAATCAGAGTTTTTTTTGAAGTGCTGTCATTTTGTAAATCTTAAAGAATAGAGACAAGGACGGCCACAATCTACTCGCCCATTTGGAAACATTTGTTTGACCCGACTTGCGCAACATTCAATATTTTCTGTAATTTGCCATAAAATCTGCGTTAATATAACTGTTTTCCTAAAATCAATTACCCAAAAATCGACTCAAAAATGGGAATTCACATTAAAGAAAACCCCCTTAAATTATGGATTTTGATATTATTCTATTCTAGTTATTCTCTCTTTTGTATACACTATTTTAAATTGTTTACATCACTAACCCATCCTCCTATACACAAAAAAAATACTTTTATATCCCAAACACCTTCATTTTGTCTTATATTAAACGTTTGATACCCTAAAACCCTCTAGCCTCTTTTACCTTTCTTAAATTGCTATTTCCTCAAATTTTGACATCTAATCTCTCCCCCTAAGGATATCATTTCCGTAACTAAAATTACAGTTTTTAGGGTTGAAACCTTTGGGGTCACTAGGCTTCAAATTGACACTCTAACGACGCTTTGGGGATCCCTTTGTGAGAAAATAGCAGAATTTTTCGTAAACTAAGGATATCTCAAAAGTATCACCCTAAAATTTTATGAAAACATTATTAAAATTGCCAGAGTTATGATTTTTTAAGAAACAAGGATTGATTGATGATACTCTCATGCTGAAAGGTTCATTCTAATATCCTTGAGTCATTCGGAACGATACGGCAATGCGACTATCATTTAAACATCAATTTGAACCCCTTGTGACCACTGTGTAATTCCTAGGATGTGTGACCAGCGAGGGTTAACATATAGATAGGATTTTGGAAGAAGTTCACTATTGCGCCCAGAAGTTTATAACCGCTTAGCAACTATCTCGCTAAAAGGTGGTCGGATTAAAATTACCTGTCAATTGACACCACTGTAAAATTTTACCAAAAAACGATTTTTTTGTTTTTGGCTTAAAAAATCCTTTGAACCTTGTAAAATATGGGGAAATTAGTGTAATCGTTTAAAAACATGTTTTTGCCTAGAAATCTTGAGCTCTTTACCGAACAACTCAAAACTCTAAATGCGTTTTTCTCGAAACATGTTTTTACAATGCGACAGACAACGTAACTGATACAATTTTAAAAACAATCATAAATCGCAATAAAATAAAAATAAAAAACGCCTCGATATTATTATTCTTAGTGGCGACTTTAATCAATTAAAAATAGTGGTGATTATCGTCAATTAATTGAATCATTCAATTTTGAGATTTTAAACAATTAAGCAACTCATATCTTGTGCTTGATCTCTTCATAACTAATCGTGCCAACCTCGTGGGTCTCTGTAGTCAAGATATAACCGCTCCCTAGAATTTCGTAACATGACTTTATTTGTCTTTCGTATAATATTATTATTACATCATTATCGGCTTACAATCACTTGAAAGTGGTAAAATCTGATTTAAGTCTACTAACTTTTAAAAGACTTGTGTGACCTGTGACCTGCGTGCGTTACTTAGAACGTTACTCCCTCAATTCACACAAATACATTTGTAATTTTACTTATTTAATAATTAATGTAATTATACGTTACTTTTAAATTTATTTCTACTCAACACACAATATTTTTTTATATTATTCATTATTGTTACACAAATCTAATTATACAAAAGCATATTGTCCCAAACAAACATGTATAATTTAAAATAAATAAATATACATTGTATTTCAAATACAAAAATGTAACTGAAATAAATAAAATATATTCATTCTTGGTGATTTGTAATTTATTGTCATTTTGTTTGTATCAAAGGATCGTCGCGACTGTCACGCAATAAAATTTATAATACCATATAATGTGGCTCAAAAATTACGGACTATTTGGCGATGTTTATCACACGTACTAACATTATTTATCTACAAATATATAACATTGTCATCACTCCGCGGCTCGACATGACATCAAAACTGATGCACGCGCGCTCTAGCAAATAATCGTCACAAACATGTTACATTATACATTTTACATGAATTTAAAATGTATATATGGATGATTTGCCATATCTACTCGCGGAAAATGCCAATGAGCAATAAACTATGTAATTTATGTGACGCATATGCTTGAGTTTTATAGAAAATGTATAAGCGCAAGGGCCGTGATTGACAGCAAAATGACAATTTATGAATGTTATGGTGCAGACAGAATTGTCTCGCGTTCGATTGCGCGAGTGTGAGGTTTCAGAAGTGTTTTCTGCAATGACACATTGAAAGTATATTATATATTTAAAATATACTTAATTTTTGTGTTATATATATAAATGCAAAATTCTTCATGCGCAACCCCTTTATTTTATTTTGAGGGCTTCCGCGGCAACGCGCTTATTATACAATCTATTATTCGTAAATTTAAGCGAAACCGACATGCCGCACTCGCAATTTATAAATGTTTGTATAGAGCTCATTGTATTTTATATATAGGCACAAAAGGCACCCTAACCAAAGCTTTAATACGTGATATTTATAAATGTATACAGAATATTGTATATCTAGAAAACCATATTTGTCGTGCGGGCGTATATACAGTTCGTGTCTAACGTAATTTACGGTTTTTGAGTGTGTTTTTTTGTGTGTTTAAAGAAAAAACTAGCACAACCACGCGCATGTAATTTGGTATAACGACTACCCGGCTTTTTGTACCCAACTCAAACAGGCCGGAATGAGACGAAACGCCCTACGACATAAAATTACATATACTGCAAAATATTGTATACAATAATAAATGCAAAAAGCAGAGTGCATACATGTATTTTTCTACGTTTAAAAACCAAAAACCACAACACCTCTAAAGGTGTTGACAGCCCATGGACACACTAACTTTTGCCTGGTATTTATGTATAAATTATGCTAAATTAATATATGCATTTGTTTTCAATTTAGTTTAGTATATGATTAGAAGTCAACTAAATAATTCATGAGAATGAGAATACAACTCAAAATACTATAATATATGCACATGGATTTAAATGCTGAACAATACCAAATCAACCTCATATAAAAAAAACACACACACAGTAGAACAAACACTTTTCAACTGTGCGGAAAACCGTTTATTTATTTATTTTTTTCTGAACGCGCTCTTTTCGAAACGACTCGTTTATTTAAATAATTCTGACTCAGATTATATCACAAGAAAGTTGTTCTAATGTCGTGGCGATCAAAACAACTACAAAATTACACTATTGCAGACAGACGATATAGTAATCCTTCAATCAGTCAGTCTGAGCGTTATCAAAGAAAGTGTTGAGAGAGAAAGAGAGCGTAACAAGCAAATATAGCCAGCTAGAGGGAGAGGGAGAGCGCAAATATACGCGCACGCGTGACAGACTCATTTTAATGTTTGAAATCATGAATAATTATTTATTTATTCGCGTGCTTATGTATATATAAATACAATAGTAAAAACAACACCTTCATGCTAATTTATCGTAAACTTATAAATTAGTGCATGCTGTTTAATGAAATTTGCACATTTTGATCACTCATACGAAACGTATGTCTATGTTAAACTATATATTGTGTATGTGTGTCTTTGAGTCACTGGTCATTCTCTATTAAGAGAAATGTTTGCTTATTGTGTTAATAGTCTTAAAGATATATACGCGTTGGAGTTTTGAGAGTTCGTGTAAATATATGGTTTATAAAGTGTATATAGAGTACTGAGCGTTTTTAGTACATACACAAACACACACACACACATTAACAGAAAACAGTAAGTGCTCTAAGAATAGACCAATTTGTGGACTGTGTGTGTTTATATTTGAGAAACCTGGTTCAAAATGTAAATACATATATGCATACAATATAGTACATAATATACGATATAAAATATATTATATATACATATATATAGTGGGAAATTCAAAGAAAATTATGTGGTACACCGACGCGCTTAAAAATAATTGTGTTTTCATTGACTTTGTACATTTTGCCGCGCAGTGAAAAAGTTACAATTAAGAATTTTCTTGCCTAATTTTGGAATATTAAACTTTGAAGTAGATTAATCTTGTTTATTTTTACCTGTAATTTGAGTGATAATTGAGAATCTGTTTTATCGGAAAGAGGTTTGTTGGTTGGAATGTTGGTGTAACATTGAGTTTTATAGTTTATTTATTTGAAATGCACTGGTAAAATAGTTTAACAACAAATATTTGAGGTGAGATTTCTAATTATTTATTGAAATGAGAGGAAATCATTCGCCTAGGGGAGCGGGGATGAGCTCAAAGTTTAAGAATGTCTATTTATGTTAGGTACAGGGGAACGAGAGAGGGTTACGTACATCCATCGATAGTTAATTTTAATATATATAAATTCCTTTGATCCCTATTCGGGACATGGGGCATCAGCAACAAAGTTGCGGAACTGGACGCGGTTGACGGCCAAAGCCTTTATCTCCGTCCAGTTCGTTTGAGCTTCACCCAGCTCTCGTTCGACTGTGCGCCTCCACGTCGTTTTCGGTCTACCTCTGCTACGACTTCCTTGCGGGTTCCATTG
>JANSTU010024716.1:0-12921 GCA_027564075.1 Bolitophila hybrida
TGCCAAACAATACTAAACAAAAATAACATGACAGCATGACACGACTCACACGTGATCTGTCAAAAAAATGCTATTGATAAAAGTATCTCTACTTGAATCACCCATTAGTAACTAATTGATTTTAACAAAAAAAACTTGAATTTACCATTTCATCAAATAATTAAAGTATTTCTGTTAAACCCTTTTGGCATTTGAACAATTATACACACACTCACACTGTGTTTTCAGATCCAATTCCGTAATATAAAACTTCTCTAAAATCTGACATCCGTATCGCGTATCCTCTTGTAACTGTTTGTTGTTATCTTGAGCAGCAGAGATTTTGCTTAACAGCCCGAAAAGTGCGGGCGCATGTACAATTCAATTATACGTGCGCAAACAAAAACTTTGTTCGTCCCTGCGAGCTATTCAACAACCCCACGTATATACGATATAGTCGGAATCAGTTTATTTCCAATTGTAAGATGGAAGTTTTTTTCTTTGTTTCTTTTGCATTGAAACTTAAAAAAAACTTCTCTGTGTTTATGTTGTAGCACTAGCGACACATTCAGTAGAATACGGGAATACGAGTTTAGGCGTTTACCTTTGATACTGGAGTCGGTGTTTCAGGCGTGACGTGTGCGACGACCCCCGCCAGGCAGAGGGTTTTACGTGGCGTACAGCCGATTGATGTTGCAAAGACGTTTGAATAAAGTCGAGTTTTTTTTTGCTCATTTTAAATAATGTGTGTGTGTGCTTGTGTGTGGAAATCTGATGTATTCAATTTAAAAAATCGAAATTGGTGTATTTGAATAAAGTCTATAGAACATAAAAGAAATATGTCAATACTTTTTTTTACAATAATCAATCTATTGTCTATGAAGTAAAATCCATACATTTCATTAGGTTAGGGTATATTTATATTTATATATATGTATATATTAGACATAATTCTATAATACAAATTGTTGGATTTGTAGATTGATTGATATTCTTAAGTATCTTCATTAGAATCTCTTATCTTTAGACTTAAATATGAATTCAACACCATCTTCATTGGGCAAACTTTCTACAAAACTCGAAATGGAAAAAAGCTTCCAAGGGATATTCGTCCTAGGAGTCCTGTGGTCCACTGGAGTGGTCACAAAAACCCGAGCCGTGGGACTAGTAAACTTTTCTAGATTATATTATTTATCTGTTTAAACAAAAATTGTTAGGTTATCATTCTTTGTCTATAAATCATCATCACATCCAACCGCTTACCTGTTCCTATGTAAAACATATTGATTGCATCTATATTTTTAGGAGGTAAAGGGTGAAATAGATATAAATTATAAGTTTGCTAAATTTTTAGATTTATCGATTTTCTGTTTCATTCGATTCGATTTTGGTTTCGATTTTTCAATTCAATTCAATTCGATTTGATTTTCTGTTACTTCGGATTTTTACAATTCAATTCGATTTTCCTTTCCGATTCTATTTGGTAATCTAAAATAAAAAATAATTCAGTTATGACAAGATTCGAACCACGTCAAAATATACGTTTCAAACCAAAGCCGTGCCGCTTTTCCAATACACCCTATAATGCTCATACAAATATTAAATAATTGAAATACATGTCCATATTTGTTTAGACCATTGTATTGGCCATAGCCAGAGCCGAGTGGGTTAACGCGTTAGCCTAGCGTATAGGAGGTCGCAGGTTCAATCCCGGACGGCAGACCGAAGTGTTTTTAGAATGTAGCACTTTAAATCAGTAGGTTCCTCTTGCTATTAAGGACTGTACTAAATTAAATTGTTCAACGCTAAAATTAAAATTTAAATTAAATGCGCATACTAGGCGCGTAACCATAGTAACTAAATTATAAGTTAATAAATACCGTTGAACATATCAACAATTGTCAGTTTTGGGTCTTCTTTAAAACAAAAATTTTAAATTCACAAATATTGTGCGCAAATATTTAGAAAATGATAAACACTGCTATAGAAAAAGTTGTTGGAGTGAGCCCCCACACAGTAGGAAGAATGATTAAACGTTACAATGAGACCCCTACGTTGGATCGGAAACTTGGGTCTTTGAAAAAGTCAGGTCCACGAGTCTCTAAATCAGAGAAAAAGATCGTCAACAACTGTACGGGATGTGGCAAAAAAAATGCCAAACAAATGCAACAATAGTGCAACGTGTGAAAAACGCAATAACATGAAAACATTCAAGAAACAGAAAATGGCAAAACAATGAGAAACAAAAAAAGACAGCAATACGAAGATCAAAAAAGCTGTACAAAATGTTATGTGAAAAAAAAATCATGTCTTCTTGTTTAGGACGATGAAACTTACGTAAAAACCGATTTTGCCACTTTAGCTGGCCACAATTTTACTTAAAGTTTCGATTCGAAATCCTTCCTAAAGCTGAGACTCATATTAGGGTTGACAAATTTGGCGATTTTTTTTTGTTTTGGCAAGCAATTTGTCAGTGTGGTCAAAGCAGTAAGACATTTATCACAAAAGGCACAGTGAACAAACAAATTTATATTAAAGAATGCTTGCAGAAACGACGTTTGCGATTTATTGCATATATTATTGCATTATTCCAAAAACACAGAATTTCGTGGCACGCAGGCCATAATGTTGGCCCATTGTGCTAATTCATTTTATTATTGATCTTCGTCGGAGTTTGTGCTCTCAACGAAAGCTGTGATGCTCTTGAGGCTTGATTCCTTGATGACATCGATTGTAGCCAATGGTGTGCCTAGGTGCACAGTTCTGTTCCTCTGGAGCATTGTGCACTTACAGAGAAAGTGTTCCAGTGTTCCGTTGTCTATGTTACAACCTCTGCATAATGGCGAATCTATAGTTCGGATTTTGTGGAGGTGGTCTCTAAAACAATGACCAATTAGTATATTTACAAATTTTTAGAGCTTACGCTTGCCAGTGTTAATTAAGAAAAGAGAGTCGCTTTTGTTAGGCTTGCTAAATATAGATTTAGCTTGTTTAGACGTATCAAGTGACTCCCATTTAAGTAAATGAAGTTTATTCATCTGTGTATGTATGGTAAGAACTGGAAATTCCCAAAGTAGGTTCCGGTCCGATTAAAGAAGTTTCGGACCCTTTGCGTGCAAGTTCTGTTTTTTTTTTGGGCTAAAAGATCAAGTGTGGACTGGTATTATTTAACCAGAACCGATCTTGTGAAGTGTGTGTCAATAGCTCTCAGTGCTGATTGACTGTCAGAAAAGAAACGTAAAGTTTCGTATGTTAATTGTTTTTTAAGTAGGATTTGTGCACCTAAAAGAATCGCTTTCGCTATTTCTGCTTGAAATACTGTTGCAAAGTTTCCAAGTGGTATGTGTAGCTTTATATTTTCTCTACTTGAGAAGATTCCAACACCTGATTGGCCGTCCATTGTAAAGCCATCGGTGAAGAAAGTAGATCCACTTCCTGTGAAGTTGCTCTCATTCTGCCATTCTTCCTTTTTGGGTATGATAACCTTAAAAGATTTTTCAAAAGAGTATAGCGGTTTTTTGTCAGTTTTCATAAACAGATTTCTCTCTATGAATGACGACTTTGTAAGGATTAGTGCATGACCGGTTATTGTACCAGTACTGATCCATCCATTCATTATTGTCTAACATGCGTAATGCAGATTCGCCTTCTATAAACAAAGAAAGGGCGTACGATTTAGAAAAGTCTCTAGCGCGCCTGTAGGTGCTGTGCGCATGGCCCCTGTTATGCACATGCATGCAAGACGGTGGACTTTTTGAAGTTGAATCAAATGTTAACATTGGTCGAATCTTTACTGTATAGAAACAGTAGATTACTTTAGGAGACAGACTCCGTGCATGTCTTACCAAAAGCTATGCGACACTGCCAAAACGCTTTAATGAATATGCTAGTCTTTGTCTCAATATGTTTGTTGAAAAGAATTTTCCTGTCCTGGATAAATATTTCACTTCAGCTGTGAGATTTGGTGTTTCATTGAAAAGTATTGGTTATTTGCTAAGTTCATACTTTCTTTTATGTTCTGTTTTTGAAGGGTTAACAGACAGTTGGTTGCCAATACACCATTTTTCTACAATTCTTAATGCTTGTTGCATAAAATTTATAATTAGGTTTTCATCCTTTTCGGATATGAGGAACAGGCTTATATGGTTCCTGTATAATGTAGTGATCTTTATCTAATGAAGGGAGGTCGTCAATTGGGGTTTCATTAACACCATCAGAAATAAATTGTAGATTCTCAGTAACTTTTATTTTGACGTATTTCTGAGACATTATTTTAAGACTTTTTGCCTTCTGTGTATTAAGCAATGCAGCTTCCAAGCGTTGACAACGGCGGAATCTAATGCGTTGCAGAACAAAGCAATTCACCACTTTTTGTCCTGCATTGTCGTGAATATACACTTTGCATTGAAAAATCACATCGGCTTGTCACTGTACAAGCAACATTTTATTAGTTTTGTAAAATTTGCTGAGTAAATCCAAAACAACGCTTGCCTAGGCCTATGTCCTTGTCATGTGGCGTTCGAAAAGCTCCATAGGGCATAAATTGGTATAAATACCCTTACGATAATGTTAGACACCAATTCGGATCAGCTTTATCCTGATATACAGTTTACAGGTAGAGGCGTAAATATACCAAATTGCGTAAAATGTGCGTTCAATTTATCAAATAATGGATGAAGTTTGGCGAATCTGTCACTCTTATCGAAGGTATTGTTGTCTGCGTAATGCAGATATTTCTTTAATTTGTGGAACGCATTTCTAAACATCGTCTGCTTGACGATTAGGACTCACAATGACGGACGACTAGACATATAGTTCTGAACTGATGGTAGGGTGTGATAGCCAGATAAATATAGTATACCAACACATCGTTTGATGTCCTTGGATTTTACAAAAGTCTAAGACGAAGTACCAAACTCTGACAGCTTCTTATATTTTGGTGGCTGTCGAACATTAGAAGTTTAAGTTTAAGATGTTGTTGGTTGTGGATTATAAAATGGCTGAGGCTGATGCAATTCAACCGGCTCTTCGATTGTCGACATGTTCAGGAGAAATGTAAATGATGTTCAGCGCAAAATCTGGCCGACTTCTTCATCGGATGACTCTTCAAATAGCACCATCATCTCATTCACGGTCAGAACTCTTTTTCGCTCATATGGTGACACCTAAATTAATTGTGGTGTAGCAGAGTATTATATATGCGGATAGACGGATTCTTTGACAATATTTAATAGAATGGAATGGAATTTTTGGCTTCCGTATTTATTTAATATTGATTTTTCTCACCTGTCCAAATTTATAAATTTAATTTGTAAATTTAAATACTTTGCATAATGAAAGCTAAAACTCAAGAATTTAAAAGTAATATTACCATTCTACGATATCATTTTTGTCGGATGAAATTTCACCCACAAATTGGATTAAATTCATGTATATCTTTGAAGATATTCAAGATCTTCGACAACTGTTCATTTAAACATTTGGATCTCTTTAAATTCACTGTGTTGTCTAATAAGTTATCTCCTACTACAAAAATGTGCACAAATACCTGCGTCTATACGTATAAAACAAATACACATTTTCGATATTCGAGGTTTAAGCACAAAAGATTGTATTTGTAAGTACACTTTAATTATTATATGTTTGTTTACTATTTAATGCACATTTTGCTGATACATACACCCACGCTGCATACACAATTACATAGCACACGCTTATTTATCTATAAATATTTCAATGTTTATATACATAGTCGTATATTGTGTCTTAAAGACACAGTAATTACCGGTTTACCTTGTGTATAAGAGTTGAACACAAGCACTACCAACACATTGATGTATAAAATATTTTACTTTCGTGTTGTTTGTTATCAAATCTACGCAGCTCGCAGTTGTTGTTATTGTCGGATTGCGGAAAAACTGTTTGCCAAGACCAAACACTGTAACAAATTGTAATTGTTATATCTTGTTTTGTGGGTGATCTGATTTGTAATATAACATAAAAAAAGTATATATGCTTTATATATCAGTGTTTGTGTGTATATGTCGTGTTGCCTTAGCGGGTGCGAAATTCAGCAAAGCGAGGCCAAACAAATGTGTGTATGTGGTTTCGCTGAGAAGCCGAGCTTTCTATGTGTTGTGTGTGCGCTCAGTGTTTGTTCGCGTTCCGCCGGAAGTCAGCCATGCCGGCATTTGTTTATTTACTTCATCATATAGTTTACTCAGTTCATAAAAGGTACGATAATAATTAGTTTTATATCTATTCATAAAATGCGTAGTTTGGAGTTGAGTGTAAGATATATAATCGGTGAATTAGGTAGAAGTGACATTATTGAATATGAATACATTAAAACACTGTTTTTTGTTGAACTCTTACAAATCTAAAACACTTACCCTCCAGCCACATTGACATTCGGTGCTTTGAAGAGCTTAAGACCATCGAATGGCGTGCTCTGGCAATTTTCCATCTGACACGACGACATAAAAATAATGATATTTGACCTACATTCAACTTGCAATTCGTATAAAAGAAGAGTTTTTCACTTAAGCATATTTCGAAAGAATCGTTTAAGTAGTTGCACGTGCTGCATCCCCACAAAACTCAAAACCAATTTATTTCATATAAAATACGTACGATGTTCATTATTTCTATATATTTAAGCAGACCTCTTTTTAGATAAGTTAAATCTAATAATGCTTAAAAACCATGAAAATAATAAACAAAATAATACATTCTAGTTACTCGTTAAATTTGAATGTGGAGCCTTGACTGTTGTTTGACTCCTCTTGTTAAAAACGATATAAAAGCAATTTATAATTTTATTACAGCAGAAACTCACTTAATAGGTTTACAGATAATTATACCAAAAGACGATCTGTACATTTGTTTTTGCCAGGAAATTGAATTATTTTCCCAACCCGTTTGAAAGCAAAAAAAAAATAACCCAAACGGAAGGGTTGTTAAACACAATGCAAATTCTTAGCGAATTTTACGGAAAATTGGGTAATGACAACGCAACGGAATACATTTTTATAGGTATTACTTAAAAAGGGAAAATTTCGTTTGGGTAGAATTTTTCGAATAGAATATGAAAAATCATAATATTATGTAAACACATTGGCAGTATCGATTGTGAAGCACACGTATCATTAGTAATATAATTTACGATACATTTTCCTTTCCTGCGAGATCGAATTTCTTTTGGAATTTTTACGCAACGCGCATTTAATTCAGTTTACACGCACGACAGCTGAATATGATTTCTGTAAAAATATGTTATGGAATATGCGTGCTTGTGTGTGTTTGCACGCTGGGCCACACAAATAAGCCGCTCCCCGAAAATAGAGAACTCACAACTTTTTCTGTCTTTATTATATAAACATACATAATCCTATTGCGCGATGCGCGTAAAAACTTCCAAACCATATTATTAAATATATATAAAATACTTTGGGCATATATTGTATATATCCATGCATTTTCCGTTATTTTTTGCATTGACGCGTTAATGCGAGCTTCGTGTGCACGTTAGGCAAAAAAAGAAAATAGATTTTCAACTATGAATTCTAACATGTTCTTCGTCGATGTTGTAATACACGTTTGTCGACGTTGAAAATTCAATTTACTTCCTTATGCGTATACCGTTATAGTCGGATAATGTATATACACACATATAGTCGAGCAAAAAAAAAAAATCTTTTGCGCACACCATGTGGTTTATATCAATTTTATTATCTTCTCGTCAGTTACAATTTCAGTGGAAAAATAACAAACAGAAAATGCTGCGCCCGAGCAACGCCACAGACTAGTTTATAGTTATAGTTGGAACACATGGTGGCGCGCTGATGGAGAAAACTTCGTTCGAGGATTATGTGTGTGTGTCTGTGTATTTGTATATAAGAACGTTTTAACGCAAACTGTTCGTAATGGTGGATTAGCGATCAGGTTTATCGTTAAAAACGGAATTGTGTAGGAGCTTTTCATTACACATTTTATTTGATTATAACATAGTATGTATTACAAAATTGTTATTAAATCTTTAGACATTGGATTAAATATACAATGTGGATTATTCTGGCTGACATTCTTATATTTAATAATATATTGTAAAATAGATGATTATATTACCTTGTATGGTTTTTTTATGGCGTCAACTGGAAAACCCCTACTGACAGTTTATTTATTAGTGGACCATTTGTAGGACATTATCAAAAACTGAAGATATAGAGCTTAAAAGATTTGGCCATTCTATTCATTGGCTCTGTGTGCCCATTGGATTCTGTGCCTTTTAACTCTAAGATAGTCATGCTCACGCAAAACTCGAGTTGGTACGTTTATGTGAACAAGTGACAACAAATTAGGGGCGTAAAGTCGAAAACTCCGGAATTCCAACAATAAGATACTATTGCGTCTTCAAGTTTTTAAGCATGAGAAGCGATCGATCGAACCATACAGGACGCGTAGTCGCACGGTTTTTTCGGATTACTGCTAAACATTAGGTCCAGCAATTTACCTTGGCAATTGAAAACGTTGTTCAGTTTATATAGATCACTAGCAAAAAGCATAGAAAGCTTGTTTGATTCGGAGAGTGATCCGAAATTCGTAATTCATTGTTCCTTTCCACTGAAGACATCTTAAAATTGATATTCTATTGTTATTATTTAAATACTTAACCACTGGAACTGCAGACTCGTGATGGGCTGTCCCAAGGCCATCAGGTGCATACGACCTCATATTTTCAGGAAAAATATCAGCAAAGCATAGTCAGTAAAATTAGGAACAAAACAAACTGTATAGGTATACATGTTATCGTCAATAGGCAAGTCATCGGTATGAGTGGTATTCTCAAAAAGCTAACCTGCAAAAGCATCGTCAGTAATATATATACCATCAACATCAGCATAAGATCATTGTCATTAGCTACATTATTGGTTTTGTTATTTATTTGAAATCTTCTTCCAGTGGGTCAGAGGAACGACTTAAGCAGAAAAGGTGTCAAATTTTCCACAATGCCGATTTTAAAAGTACGGTTGCTCGGAGACCTACCAAATTTCGAAGCATAAAATATCTTTACTTTTTCGCATTCCCTCCTCTGTCGCAAACTAAATCATTACATTGGTTTCTCCTCTACCTCTGTTGGCCTAAGATCTAGCTATCTCAGCGATCGTTATCAAAGTGGTAGCTTATCAAATTTCCTTCCAGTTACGTATTGGGTTTTACAAGGGTTAATCCTTGGTCCTTTACTTTTTTCGCTTTTCATTAACGACATATCCACTGTTCTTCATAACTCAACTGAATACAATCTTTATGTTGATGCTCTACTATCCTTGCGACCTTAAATTATTACAAGACCATCTACCGATTTCCACCTACCTAACTTCTCTTCATCTGAATAATGAAATTCTAAGCTATTCTAATGTAAGCATCATGTTTCCAATACGACTCAAAGTCATCTGATGTCATCAAATACTCTTCTTAAACTCATCCGTCCTCTCCTTATACCTATTCTCACTTATTGAGATATAGCTTTACCTTCAGCAGCAGCAGCACAAGGTTTGTTTTTAGATTGCGAAAATAAGATCATCTGGGTCCCTATGGAAATGTTATTCTTTGCTGTACTTTGAAAGAATACCTCTTTTTTTCTTCGTTCATGTCTGTTCACTAAGAAGCTTCTAGTCACCCACAACCCTATATGTCTCTATGATAAATTACCCTTTCTTAGATCATCTCGAAGTTTGAAATTGTGGAACCCTCTGCTCATAAACTACATGGTTCTTTTTTCAAACATGGTCTGCAATGTTGGAATGACCTACCACCTAATATCAAAATGCCTTGTTCATAAAAACATTTTAAGATGAAATGTAACACATATTTCTGCAACGTGTATTAGTTTGCTATTACTTTCGCAATATCATTATTTTCCGTTGATCCTGTGATAACTGGCCCTCTTATTTTTGCACAAGCTTTTTTACTTTTTTTTTATTTTTAATTATATTTAATCTAATATTTCTACATTGTTAGTTAATCAATATGCGCATATAATATTTTATTTTATTGCTTACTCGTCAGCATTGTTTTTTTTAGGAATGTTGCTAAGCATGGCGGTCGTAGCGTCTTCGATAGACTTGTGGCGCTTTACTAAAAAAAGATAATCCGGTCTGATATAAAACGAACTCGACGACTAGTCACTCGTATTTTTGCGTACGGAATAGACAATTATCACCATAGGCTTTTTGAAGCATTTTTTGCGATTCGAATAAATATTTAACAAGTTTAAATCATCAATTGCAGTATAAAAGCTCTTTGTTTGATGCTCATTTTCCGACCGTAGTACAAAACACCGTAACAAAAGTGACGTTATCACTGCAATTGTACCCACAATTCACCCGGTACCATTTCATTTCGTGCACATAACCATAGTCATAACCGACGTTCAATCCCGCAGCCGAAGTGTTTTTCTAATGTCTCATAAGATCCTGTAATCTCTTGTGGGGCATAGGGTCAGTGTGCGATGGATTCATTCACCGGATTCATTGACCGTAACGGGTTCACACAGCTGGTCAGGTCATGCTAATGTGTTGTTTTGTGTTGTGCTACACCTATTGGAGCTACTGTGTTCTAACACTATCAACACATCCCCGATGGTTAGGAGTCTTAAATTGCCCTGACGCTACTCTAAAAACTTTGCAGGGCAAATGCGCATATTTTTGAGATATCTCTATGCACCGAGATCTATCTTGCTATTTATAAATATTTGGTATCGTGAATCATCAACGTCATCATACACTTATTGTTCTATATATGTTAATTGATGGCATTAATGTTCTGTTATTCCAAATCAATAACCTATTTCAGAAATAGGCTATTTATAGCAATAGGAACCTACTTATTTAAAGTGCTACATTCGAAAAACACTTCTGTCTGCCGCCCGGGATTGAACCGGTGACCTCCCATAAACCAGGCCAACGCGTTAACCCACTCGGCTATGGCTATGGTTTCTAATGTAGCACTTTAAATTAGTAGGTTTGTAAATTGTATTGTGTTTTAAAAAGCTCATCAGATTTTTTTTTTTTTAAATATCATTTATTACGCCAGTCTTAGTTTGGGATGATCGGACAAATGAATGTTCGAGCATCTGAGCTCATTTTTGGTGTCTTTGGTTAATCGTATCATTCTTCCACATTCTTGATTCGGCCAATAGAATCATTCGGCTAATCGTATTTTCGGATAATCGATATTCGGCCAATCCGAATCTCACTATCGTATTATTATGCCCCTGATTTCCAATGATCTTGCCAACTTTTTATGCCATCTGACTTCCACATATTGTTGTATGCTAACCATTCTGAAGGGTAGGTAGCAGGTCCTAGCAGAGCAAGCCTCTCTAGCTAGCTCAACTGCTCTTTGGTTGCTGGGAATTCCACAGTGTGCAGGTACCCATATTAATTCCGACATTTCGTGAGGAAAAGAGATTATTTAGCTTTAATCTTAGAGATGACATACTATCGAAGAGGCATGCTTGTAATATGGCGAATAGTTCTGCTTCAAGTACTGACACAGGAGTGCGCAATCGAAACTTTTCAGTTAGAATTTAGTTGATGAAAACCGAGCCACTATAAGAGTTGTGGAATCTTGGTACCATATGTGTAGATTATTGTTATGTCGATGGGGAGACAGTTTTTCCACCCCGCAAAGTATGATTTAGCTGATAGCGGGTATAACTCTTTGGGTACTTCCCTAAGTTTGTACCTCACATTCCAAAGAACCGTAGGTGCGATAATGGTTGTGAAGTACTCTGTTTTAATAACATGGGCAGTTATCAATTTCCGGGATTTCCAAAAAAATTAGGGGAGCTGCGATTTTTATGATCGCTACATCAGAGTTGGCGGTACTAAGCTCTTGGAGACTTCGACGAAGGATATTGCTAGGTCCATGAGATACCTGTTTCAGACGTATGTCCTTATTAGTCCGGACACATTCTTAGAGCGCGCCACTGGATCCTTTGTATTTTCAGCAATCGAAATTCAGAAAAATCTATGAGAACTATAGCGCCATATTCTATTAGCGACCGTACTGTGGATGTATAAATGATCAGGAGGCATGTTGGATTAGCCCCCACCAAAGTTGATCCTCATATTCCATTTTTTACTTAATGCTTGGCACCTGGAATCGAAGATTATTCCTATAATTAATTGAAGCATGTTTATAGCTGAATTTCTGCATCTCCGACTCGAAGTTTAAATTGAGGAACTTTGTATGTTTTGGTGAAAACGACAAGAACCGTTTTTGGACCGGAAATATTAAGTCTGATATAATCTTACAAGTTACCAATTTGTTAATCGTTCGTTGAACTCTATTCTGCAAGTCTGTTGCATTATATCTGTAGCTATAAATAACCACATCATCGGCATATTTTGATGTTTACGCCGATAGTTATAAATGCTGATTCAATGTGTACGAACGAGGCAAAGCAAATAGATTTTTGAACAAAGTACATAAAAACATCAAAAATCGACGAAAAAAAACATAAACAACTATGTTTGTACAAAAATTACACTAAAAAATATTTTCTTATATTAATCTACGAGTATATCTTCTATAAGGACTTAAATTGTTAATAACATATTCTTAATCAAGAAACGTAATCCTTCCTATAATTGCATCAATTGGATTAAATCATTATTTCCATATATATTTTTTTCAATAAAAGTTTATTTATTTATTTGGTACGGTTAATTTTTTAAAAATATATATTTTCAGGCAATTTTAAAATAGCTTGAAAACAATCCTATATTTATTTATTTATTTTTTTGATATTGATACTTACCATTAAATTAATAAATTATATACCTACTACTCTGTCAAATACCCGGAAATTCTCATTTTAAATTTTCCCGCTGAGAATATTTCAAAAATTTTTTTTCCCAGGTTGGCAGAACTGTC
>JANSTU010024727.1:0-12921 GCA_027564075.1 Bolitophila hybrida
TACTGATTTAAAGTGCTACATTCGAAAAACACTTCGGTCTGCCGGCCGGGATTGAACCGGCGACCTCCCATAAGCCACGCCAACGCGTTAACCCACTCGGCTATGGCTATGATGGAAGAAATAATGCTCTTTTTAATTTAGTACAAGTTTATTTGTTCCCAACTGAGAAGTTTTTTTGTACAGCTGGGAGATCTGCATCAATAGCGATAAAGCGATTAACAACTTTCCGATTGCACCACAAAACTTTCGAGGACCAGTCGTTTCACCATTGGAAGTTCGTTTGCATGCAGCTTACTTATGAAACGCCTTAATGAACGCTGAAGCTTCTCTTCTCAAAGTGTAATAAAATAATACCACCCTGAATACAGTTTGATCTTTCGTCACAGCCAATTACACGCAGATGTTGTTGATCAATATTGTTATCACTTAAAGTAGTGTCTTCTAAATATCATCAAAAATCACCTTATAAAAGGATTTTTTGGAATTCGATTTATTCTTGTTGTAATAGCGTTATATATGAATATAATGATTTTTTTTTTGAAGTGAGTGAGGTTTGATTAATTTTTGAACTTTTTTATTTTATTTTTTATTTCTATTGAATAAAGTCAGCTTAAATGGATCAGTACCTAAAACAGAAGATCTGGAAAAATAGTTTCTAAAATTCGTATGTTCTTTTTCATACTTACAGAAAAATTTATAAAATATAGGAAATTAAATTATCTAGCACATACTGGAACTTCATTATTAGATTAGACTAAATAATTCCGGAAAAATATGATATAATATAATATATGGCAAAAATACGTAATTAATGAACATTTCAAACCAAAACTGGGCAGTCAAACTAAAAAAATGTAAAATTATTATTATTTTTATTTCCCAACTTTTCCGCACTGAGGAGTAACTGGCATAACAAATCTACAAAAACTCATATAAGCGTACTCCATCCATGCTAATGTCCATGGTATGTCCAGAGACTAAACATGTGGAGTTGGATCGTGATATGACTCAAAGAAGATCTGGAGAAGGTCAAGGCTGAGCACAGACTGGGTACTATTTGAAGAGCTTAGCAAAACATTGTGAGGATACGGCCTAAGCCAAGTACATTGATCCGAAGTTCAGTCCTCTCCTATATTCCGAAGAACTCTAGCGGAATATAGGATATATTGAGATTAGCCCTAAACCAGCATCTCACTTATCTCAATTATTGGTCGATTAACTGTTCCCAGATTTATAACCGATCTTCAACTAAGATTTAGTGGTTCTATAGTCAACGTTGAACTTGGCAGTATTCAAAAATGGCATTAATTTCCTTAAAACGAAGCTAGGTATTTATACACCCGGTCGTGTATAAAAAGTTTAATAAAAAAAGTGGTTAAGTCAGCATCGAGTTGTTGCGTAGCAATATGGAGCAAATAAAGAGAAAATTCGGCATATTTTACAGTTTTACTACGACAAAGGTAAAAATGCAACTAAGGCGGCCATACAAATGTGTGATCTGTATGGACCCGATACAGTGTTTATTAGCACAGCATAAAGTTGGTTTCAACGATTTCGTTCTGGATGGCCAATCGTCGAAAATATGGACCAAATCATGGAAATCGTCGCAGTAGATCGGCATGTGAGTACTCGAGCCATCGCCCAGGAACTGAACATCGACCATAAAACTGTTTGGAACAGTTGGGTATGACCAAAAATATCGATATGCCACACGATTTAACGCTTTTTGACCGAATTGATGTCAGGATTGCCATAATCGTGGAATTATGAAATTGCCGTCAAAATGGTCAGAAGTTATCCGTCAAAACGGATTATTATAACTATGTCTAATAAAGCGTTGAAAATAACCTAAAAATACCGCAAGACTTTTTCCCCAACGATTTCGATGTTTTCGTTTTTTGGTTATATTTAATAAAATTTCGATTTTTTAAAATTACATTAAATATAACCAAAAAATCGAAAACTATTACAAATTTAAAATATTCGAAACATTTTTGGGATTTGAGCTGAATAATTATTTGGTGCAAAATATGTATCCTAATAATGTCACAAGATTTTGCTAGTAATATTTATTTTAATTAAACTCAAATGTGATTATACTCAATTTGGCTGTATGATTGCGCAAAAAAAGATAATAAATCGACCAATCCAAGCGGTGAGAAAGTGACCAATTGCAGAACCATTTTACTTTCTCATCTCTGGGCGAAAGGGAGAAAATAAGAGATCAGTTGAGCACTCATCGCAAATGTCAAACATTTTTTAACAAATATTTAGAATAGGTCAACCAAAACTGAGTTAATAATAGTTAACAATAGTCAATGTATCTCCGAGTATATTTTCTGCCCTAGATGTGCGAATAACTATTATAAGTTTATTATCTAAAACATACTTTCGCGTGTATATTTTGATCAATAATTTGTATTTTCATATTAATATATTACAAAATGAATTAAATTAAAATGTTCAAATATGATAAAGATAATAATACCAATCATCAAATTGCATACTATTTTTAATATTTCATAAATAATTTAAACATTCAATATTCCACTCAACAAATTGAAAAACTTTCCAACGTGACCGACATATTTATTGAGTATTATTTAATAGCACCAAACACACAACAACCCCCTCTTGCTCACTTCTATTTCCCTTCCCCTTCCACACAAATCAATCACGTATATAAACTGTTTCTCGAACGCGTTAAGTTTATTACAACAAGTTGATCGTGTGCTAGTGGTTTTCCGTTTTATTGAAAATGCAATTTTGTTTTTCATTAACTAGGCGTCGGGTCGCGTCGCATCGTCATGAGCGTGCGCAATTTTAGAAAACGCTAAAGGAAAAATGTGTGGTTCAAAGCTTGTTGCATATATAAAACAAGAGACGTACGCGGGGGTGAAGTAGTATGGCCAGACATAACGGCATATTCAATGGCGCCCGAGTGAACAGTAAACTGCATATTCTATACAATCTATGCATATACATATATTGCTTATGGAATTCGTTGGATCGCTTATCAGATATATGCACTGTATTATATAAGTTTAAGTATATGTATATCGACATTTTATGGAAGAGCTCGCGATCTCGAATTTTCCAAGATACTGTTATAGAAACTTTAAACTTTATGTATTCTTCGTTCAGTCCTCGATATATATTATATGTTCTGTATATTCCTAGGGAGTCTGATCTCTCTGTATATGCATCGTAATAATGCATATAGTACGAGTATATGCGGCGCATATCTCTATGTCCGCTTGCTACTCCATAATCCCTCATGGGGAATACGTAATATTGCGATATTTTACGGTCTATCACTGTATTATTTCAGAGGCTGGCGATAACCGCAGGATTTAGAACCACATTTAAGGTATTTAAGGCTCTCGCTGGGACTGTGCGAGGCAGCCACAGCGGCGCGGTGTTCCACATCTTGTTATGTACGACTTACAAACGTTACGAAGATTCACATTTTATGCTATATGCACTTTGACGTGGATTTCATGGAATTATCATGAAATTGCTGGCGGATTTAGATGTTTTTCATATAACACGTATATTTATGTTCCTTTTTACGCATACAAATATATAATGCAGTTACTCCTGCAATTACCACCAAAATGACATATATCGTTAAATCATGACACCCGGAATGTAAGATGTAAACCCACATTACAGAATATACCACTGCATCGAAAACTTTAACAAAATTGTCTAAATGTACTCTGCATATCGTTTACCACCAAATTGAATGTTATATGAAGGAAACTTTAAAATTCCCTCGCACAGCAAAAGCAAATATTTCCTAAAGAGCTTAGTAATGAGAAGCTTTGGCATCGGGACTTCTGACGGCTCTGTAACAAAGCTTCCTGTGTGTCTATGTGTGTGTATGTATATGTTCACCATATTGCGTTAACTTTACTTCGAGCTTCGTTTATATTAAATGCAAGGACGAAAATGTTCACTTTCGTATATCTATAATATATATAATATACGAGAATACAGAGCTAATAATATTGTGATGCCATTAAAACTCCGTCGAGTGAGATGCGGTGAGGTACACTCGCATACTTCCGGCTCAATCACAAATAAGTAAAACAGTGCGACTACATTATAGATAAAAGTTAGTTAAGTTCAAGTCAAGTTTATCGAGCGCAGGTATAGCACGTAGAGAACTAGCTGCAAGAAAGTGCATCTGTGAGTAAGTGTAAATATATTATTTGCAACCAACGTAAATAAGTTTTGGTATAATATAATGTTATTTGTCTATATAACATATATTCAGAGCCACGAAGGTATCTGTCTCGTATTATAACAGCATAGATAAATGGACAGTATGATAAATTTATACAGGATTGTATATGATGGGTTGATACTTACCACAATTGCTCTGAGTTGGTCTATTAAGGATTTGTTCCAGATGCTATAAGCGGGTGCGTTTGTGCTAGTATTGAATTGAATAAAAGCTTACAGCAACAGTTTGGGAATGCTTTCCGGACCAATTTTTGGTTATACCGGTATTGAAGATATTATAAATTGTGGTTTTTCAATAAAAAATCCTATTAGATTAGATTTATTTATATTAATATTTATTCCGATTTTATACTGTTTTTTTTATCAGAGAAAACCGGCAATGGCACTCAATGGACTCACACTCAATTTCGCTTGACTATTCACACCATCAAGATCAAACTGTTCTTTGTATAAACTCACTACTATCTTATTTACTACCTTTGTTTAACAGATCCAAATAAATCCGCAATAAGGCATAAGTTCAAATGTGGATTGTGCAAATATTGCAGTCCCCAAAAACATTGAATTACAAAACATTGCGACGCTCGGTAATTCGAATGTTTTTAGCTTTTACAAACATTGCACTCAATGCAGAATTCTTTTCCCACAATTTCAACATCAAAAACCGCAACGTCGCCTGTGCTGACAACAACGTCTCGGGATCCCACAATTTCGACGGCAGTCTTTATCGGGTTAAATGTCACGAAGATGTCATTTAGCATTGCAGCATCGGCTTTTGTGATAGTGATAGTGATGGCACTTTTTAGGTCGATTAAGTTCATTAAAAGTAGCTGAAGTTCTTTTAAGGTTACATTATTTTTTCGGTAATACTTTAAAGATAGCCAGAGTTCGATAGGGTACATCAGTATTGTTACCAAAACTCAATGTTCTTTAAGCGTACATATAAAGTATTAGTGACGATTTTTTAAAGAACATTTTTTGTCTTTTGAACAGCACGGAAACTTGGTTAACTTTTACGGCGATAGAAAACTAAAATCGAAATCAATGAAATCGTCCCTGCTATGATCATCGGCGTCTTGAGTTGGGGGCTTCGTATACAGCACGTCAATCACGGCAAACATTAGACGACCAAACTTTTGCATAACTCGAGCACCATCCGTGGAAATGCACACTACGTCGTTTTTCAGCGAGAGTACGAATTCACTGAGTTTTTTGTCAACACTTTCGACGCATGCTTCAGTAAGTGGTAGAAACCGAAAGACTTGTTGAAGTAGTGCAAACACTCTGAGTGCCTTTTTAAATGCAGCAATACAAACGATGACACGATCCCGATCTCGAATTCAGGCTCTATAATCCAAAACCATTTTACAGCATATCGTGCTGGTCGACGTTGGGATAGTCGAATTGAATACGAAGAGATGTGCGGATATGCAAAAATACCGAAATGCTAACCATCTTTGGCGACCAGACGAGCCACTATTAAATGAAGACTTGTTTAACCCTTCGATGTAGTACATTGTCTGATCAGACCATATCGATTTTTAATTATTTTTTTCTTACTAGCTAGAGTGAAACGATTACATGAATTCAATGTGGCGAAAGCAAAGAGAAAAAATCCAGATGTCTTTAAATTATTAAAAAAAAATTATTTTAAAGTTGGTTTCGTATATGATAAATTTACAGTAAAAAAACATAAAAAATATATTAAATCTCACTAAAATCATTACATGCCTCAGCATTTAGGCTATATATTGAAAAAAAAAACAGAAAATCGTTCATGTTTGTATGTAAATCGTGTATATGAGTTGCATAATCAAATTATAAATCAGTCTCTGTCTTCTTTCATCGACAAAAAGTCGTTTATTAATATAATATATTATATCTACATATTAAAAATATATTTCAATAATTATCTGAAATACAAAGAGTTTGTGTTTTTTGTTTATTTTCAAGTGGAATGGCTTGATTTTGCGTATCATAAAGCGTAGAACACGAGCCGGAACGATGACGGAAGCCGAGCGCACACAAATCCAACAACATTTGTGTGAAAGCAATGAAGATAATGATTCATTTGAGGCCGAAGTTGGAAATTACGTGGACTATGGGTCCGAAAGAGGATGTACCCTCTGAGGTCGAAGTGGATATTGATTTGCGCGAAAGTGAAGATGTAGAAGATCTTGATGAAATATATGCTGAAACTGTTGCCGCTGTTATTTCAGGACAAGACGAGATGCCTTTACTTGTTCCTGAACATCTTCAAATCGTTCTAAAGATGGTAAAAATTTGGAACTGTAATCCGCCACCAAACAGCAGACTGCGTCCGCATACATAACACATCGTATCACGGGCAGGTCCGAAGATAGGCGGAATCCAATTTCGATTTTCAAAAATTTAATATCGCTCGCGAAACGAACAGACTAGCTAATGATTCATATCGAATTTGGAATGAAGGACATCCAACGGCAAAGCAACATGTCTGGAAAGTGGTGAAGTTGGCCTTCTTTTATTCAGTGAAGGTTTTTCAGAACATTCACAACCAACGAAGGGGATGTGGGCCACCTACAATCATTCGATATATAAAGAAACCTTGTCATTAATCAGATTTAGACACATCTTGACGTACATCCGCTTCGACAACGGCAATACTCGTGCTGCGCACCTTATAAATAGCAAATCGGCAGCCATAGATGATGTTTGGCTGATGTTAATGAATAATTTGGAAAAAGCTCAAGTGACGGTGGATGAATAATTATTTCCGTATCGTGTATTTTATTTCAGGTAGCCGATATGGCACCATCAGCACAAATAAATGAACAACAACCTAACTATGCCCAGGTAGCCTCAAACCGTCCGTTGTGTACATTATGCCGTAGTGGTTAAAGCCACGTTAAACTCGATTCCGTTGTGACAGATGCGAAAACCATGTGTGCATTGAGCACTCACAAACCACCAAATTAATAAACATAGCATAATAACAAATATGTTTTTTTTATCACAAGTTCAAACACACATACATACACTAATATTTAGCCTCTAAAACCGGACTAGCGTTGCCTGATTCTGTTTATATGAATATAAAGGTGTATATGGTCTGACAAGAACATGTACTGACACCATGTTGTTCTTCATCGGAGGGTTAGAAAACTTCTTGATGCCTAACGGCGAGGACTTTTCGTTTAGACGGTCGGCCTGCGGTCTTATTTAATTGTCGTTTAAGAACGCTTTTTATGTTTTGTTCTTCAATGAGTATGAAAGCCACTTCTAGATTCTCCAGCCGTCTTTATTATATTACCGCACTTCCGACACTCTGCACCCAATCTGTCTAATCGTTCGAAGAAATTCCAAGGATTATTTGTATCCATTTTGAATAAAGAAATAAAACAACATATAACGAAACGAAACTGTAAACGACTTTAAAAATCATCCAAAGTAACAAGTTGATTACAAAAGAGCAGAAAACATTACACATTTTTATAACAACAATGTTTCTAAATTATAAAAACATGAAACACAAATAAAACAAAAGAAAATTCTTAGATCTATATCTGGCACATCTTTTATTACTTTGAATATGTTTCATTTTATCTATTACATCTATTAAAATATCATGAAAATGTTAAAGCAAATGAACATTCGAGCATCTGACCTTCTCTGCCCACAGCATCGTAATTAAATAATGTTGTAAGGTTCGCTCATTAGTAGGCGACATCTATACAAATATATAAAACTATTTTTGGTTCGAATCCTGTCATAGCTGAAATATTTTTTTTTATTTCTGATAAACTACCAAATAGAATCGGGAAATGAAAATCGAATTGAGTTGAGAAAATCGGAAGTAACAGAAAATCAAATCGAGTCGAATCGAATTGAATTGAATCGATTCGAAACGAATTGAAGAAACAGAATAATACCATATATAATCGAAAAATCGAATCAAATTTAATTGAAAAATCGAAACAAAAATTAAACCATACAGAATTGAATTGAACATCGAATTGAATCGAAACGAATTTGAAGAAACAGACCATACATACATACATACCTTAAATAATCGACACAAATCGAACATCTAATCGAAACTAAAAAATCGATACATCGATTCAGGGAAAAAATCTATTCGAATCGATACATCGAAATATTGACCAGTTCCAATCAGGAACAATGGATGATCCAGGAGGAGATAAAAATGTAACGATTCACATTAGATCTTTGAAAAGATTTACAGTTTTTTGTCCACTCATTACTTTATTTGTTTATGTTTGGCCAAATCCATGCAGTCGAGTCCAAATATATCCAGCCCAGCGGTGTCAGACACGAGGTACGTTCCGTGTTTGACAGATATTCCGAGATTGGGTATACTAATTGTACAGTTGAACTCCGCGATATTACCTGATGCGTTCGTAGCTCGTTGTAAATCTGGTGAATTTGTTTCCAGGTGCTAGTCGAAATCAGTGTAATATTACAGGCTATATCGAACTTCAGTTTATTTGGTTACACTGTAACGGCTAGAGCTAGAGGTCAACGGAACAGCCCTCTGACAGTAATAGGCAATCTTGCCTAGCAAGGCCTCGTCGCCAATTGCTATTATGACAGGGTAAGAATAGTATATCTAGATATCAATAATTATCAATTTAAGGAAGGTAGAATGGGTAAAAGTTGAGTATAAATCGATAAATAGTTTAAATAACTTTCATATAATATGATGGGAGGAAACCACTATTAGAAGGTTCAAAATATCTATTTTTATTGCATAAATTAATAGCATTACAATTCAAGAATACACAGCCAAAATTTAAAAAAATCGTATTCGCTAATCAGAACCAGCTACAGGCTCGAGCGCAGAGCAGATAGGGCGGAGTACTAAAACTCGTTGTAATGATAATGAAGATAAAAAGTGCGAGCTGCTAAACATTTACACTCCGGACTAAAAGTCATTCAAGTTGCATAGTATATAGCAGCACGCTTACTCAATGATGGAAATTCATCCCCTCTTATACTCATGAGCGAGGCAAGAATTCTAGTAGGCACGCAAAGTTTAACCCAGAAAAAATGGGTAACCAACGCGTGAGCCAACAGAATCAAAGTAATTCATTAAATTAGAAAAAAAGGTCAAAGGTCGAAAAACACTGCTGCACGCGCTAATAGAAAGAAGATTATGGTGCTGGATTCGCTGATTATCGGGATGATATAATTTTTTTAAGGGTGTTTTTATTGCTTAATTTATGAAAAAAATAGTAAAAATTGAAGAAGAAAACACGATTTTTATTATTTTTACTTGTATAAAGTTTCATATTCATAGAAAATAAGATTACACGTTTTTGATTTCAGATAAAAATTGGAATCGTTTTTTTTATTTTTGAGTTAAATGATTCAAAAAATGTACAAAAGTTGTTCAAAATTTTAATGAAATTATGTCAAAATTAGATTGAATCTAATAAAATAAATTTTATCACTTCAAAAAAATTCTAAAAATCAGATTCTAATGTGGATTCATTTAATTGAGAGAGGGGTAATAATTAAGATTGTCAATTATTAAAAGGACTAAGCTACTCATGTTGTAAAAGCTTTATATTCAATAAAAACCTAATCCCAGTCAAACCATAAAACCACCACCAAAGCCCTACAGCGCCGGCCGTCTCTAACTAACGCACAATTTTCATTGGTATTAACTAGTTTGTGAGTGTTCACCAAAGCCACATCTGGAGCTTTTGAAATTTAAGCTAGTGTCCGCCCATTTTTCGTGTCTCTGTGCGTGCGTGTAAGCCGTAACCTCAAAATCCACAACAACCCTCTATTTTTAACCGAAAACACCATGCAATTGCGCGAATTTCAGTTTAAATTTAGTAATATTTATAGAAGCTGCGGTTTTATAACCCTTCTCTACGCCGCGCCATGCGGTGTGCGCTGAATCTACATTCGAAGGACTCATATCGAGTGGACAATGGAAGCGCACGTCGGCCAACCGCATGCGTGCTCATAAATGGACACATGGCCAACACATCATCATCGAGAACGGGATAGCGCTCTGTCAATTAGCTTTGTGGATTTTCAATAGTGTCCCAAGCTCGCTCACAATATTATTCGGACTCTGCGTGTACGAGAGCTTTTAACTCCCCGACCGCCCAAAGTGCACCCTCGAGTTCGTGATAAGCATACAAATTCCAGAGTGCATACACTCACACAGTGCGAATGAATGCATATATAGTATACATATACATAAATAAATATGTAGCATTGAAATGCCTGGGAGTAATGTGTGCCGAATTCAATTGGGAGGGCAAAACTGAATGGGCACTGTAAGCGTGGGCGGCGTAAGTAATTAATTGAATGCGCTCGATCCAAGTGCAGCTCTGATAAATTATGCATAGCACAAGAGTGACGTGCTCGAGTGATGAGCAGCGCACACCCCTGACACATTCAGAGTCTTCAGCAGTCTTGTTCAATGATGGATCTGCTGTCGATTGAAAAATCGTGTAATCCATAAATGTGTCCCTAGCGCACATCCCGATTCCTTGACATATACTCCATATATATATAACACACACCCCACACACACAAACACATATACAGTGTGTCTTTACGAGATTTTCGCATATTGAAAACATAATTCTCTATCGATAAAAGCTGTACGTTTTTACGATGCGACACAACGCACACATAGTGATATTTCACAATTTCATTGAAAATCGTTTTGCGAAGAAAAATAAAAATAGAACGATGAAATAAAGCTTTTAAGAATTTATGTTATCGACGACACAACCCCCCTCCCCCTTCACGCCCATTTCAACCATACTCTTACGCCCACGCACGTCAAAATATGTATTTAATGCGAAAAATTGGATTTTCGTATAATTGACGGAAAAACAATTTAAATAGGGATCCCCGTATATATATAAAGCTTTCATTTCTTTCACTTATATTATAATGGAGATAAAATTTATATTTTATAACAATATATACAATTATACATACATATGTAATAACGTATTTAAAATATATTAAAAAATATTGGAGGGTGTGGAAGCTGGCGATCGTACATTGGGTGAAAAGCAATACAGCACCAATATGTGCTCCTATTAGCAGTACTCCTGTCGATATTTCCGGAGCAAATGGGGGAGTTGTTATTTTCGGTTTAAATTTTTCATCAACGCACCAAAATATAAACGATAATTTGTTTCTGTTTTTTTCCGGCTCATAATTGAACAGAGCTCGAGCGCGTACGTAAATCAACGGAGCGCATCCGGCACGCATATTTATTATGTATATTTTTTAATTGCATTACATTTTGAGTGGGGGTGTGTGGCCGCAAAATTTATATTTTTTTAAAAAATATTTTTTCAACTATGTGTCAATTTTTTACTGCGTTTTTAGTATATTTGAATTTATTGTCGTTTGCGGTGGCACTGCATGGTGAGTGGGAGGATGGTGGTTGTGGATTGTGTGATGGTGTACTTTCCTCGCACATTAATTATGCTGTAGAGCACGTCATATCACGTAAATACTAAATAGGTTTATATGGCGATTGGACGTGGGCATAATATAAATATACACATAAAATTAATGTGAGTGCGACTGTAACGAATAATAATAATAATAATTAGTGAGTTGGCATTTAAAATACATATTTATTAGGGACATTATTTTTAAAGCAAATTAAAATAATAAATTCAATTGAATAATTAAATATAAACAAAAACTAATTGTCTTACTTGCTATTGAGAAAAAAAGTTCTCTGGAATGCAATAAAAAATTGCCTACGTTCAATTAAAAACAAAATTCAATAAATAATAGAGACACTATAATATGTTTCCATTTGTTGCTTAATCTTTAATGGACAAATATTGACTTAACACTTTTTAATTAAATTTGAACACTTGATCGATTTCGACGCTTTTCTTGCAGATCCTTCAAAACTGCAGTGCCGGATCAAACAAAAGACAAGAGAACTCATTTTTGAGAAATATATTTATATATATTTTTTAAAATAGTAAAGAGGCCGATCATTGAAAATGCGTCACAAAAATTACACGAAGTTTGCCGAATTTTTAACGAACTTTACCGAAGGCATAGTCCGTTTCGATACACATTTTTATCGGAATCCACCTTTAAATCATTTTCAATAATAAATGCCTTACACCAGATATCGATATCGATAGAAACTGCACTTAGGTTTGGTAGTTTTGACAGTCTTATTGATACAGCTGGAAACTTATGCTGATGATAATGTCATTTGCATCGAAGTGTAGATCAATTGAACCAATTATGGAAAGCGCACCGTTTTCCGGTTTTCGAACAACGTTAGGACTATACCGAAGCGGTAGTTCTCTCGATCCCAAAAAACACTATGGAAGTTCTTAATTTTTTTGCTACAAGCCTTTATCTTTAATTTTAACATTTTTTTTAACACAATTTTTACTTCCCAGGCTAACTAAATATTTTTAAAAAACTAGTTTTTCACTCATAACTATTACAGGGAATGTTATTTTTTTTAACACCACTGAAAAATATTAAAACAAAACCTTCTAAAGTATGATATTCCGAGCTCCGCCCCTAGCATCTCGGATCATTTAAAACGGCCTACCTAACATACATACCAAGACCTTGGCCTTTCCAACGGTGTATCGCTTTTTGTAAATAAATGTCATTTTCTATGAAAAAAAAAATTGGAGA
>JANSTU010024738.1:0-12918 GCA_027564075.1 Bolitophila hybrida
ATCTGCTTGTTCTAGGATACATATTTTAGACGTTTATAATAAAAAACGGAAAAAAACAACAATAGTTGTTAAATATGTACACCCCTATCAACTGTAGAAGAGGACTATGGCCTCTGCGCATGCGTCAAGTAGACACTTTCGCCATCTTTTGGTGATGGGGCACTTCCCCATCTAGTTCTACGACAGAAAATAATGTGCCTTGGATTTCAAATAATTGTCTTGTGTTGCACAGCTTGACCAAGAGGTTGCCGTTTTTATTTATTTCGTTCAGGCTTTGCTTTTCCATAACATGTACGAACCATTTACCAGCTAAAAAATTGGAGAGTTGAATCTATACACGCGCATACACATGTAAACGTTAAATGAAGTATTTATAAGATTTTTCAATGTTGACAATCAAAAACTATTGTCAAAGCAAAAACAATTATAGATAACACAATAAAATGAGCAGCTAATATATATAAAATGTCTTTCGTCATCTTGCTGCTAGTCGCACATTAAATGTTTTAAAACATTTCCTCATATTAGAGGAGTTCTTCAAAAATATTGCATTTGTATGTGTTAAATATGTATTTCAAATTGGCAGGGTATATTAGTGAGGTTAGTGACGATCAAAAAAAACGATCAATAAAGACAAACTTTAATTTATGCGGTACGTTAGTTGATGTAATGTGAGCCAACATTTTTTTTTTTTTGTTAACATACAATTTTTGTTAATTTCAGAAATATTTTATATACCTTTTCCACAAACAATAACAATATCAATATTTATGTAACATTTTTGTTATTATTATTATTTCTGATGTTTGACATTTATTCTGCATTATTAATGATTTTAGAACGCAACTCAAAATGTAGAGATATAAGGAGAGATTTCTTATATGGTTTTTACTAACACACATGTAAAAGCTAAAGCGGCGCTAGCTCTATGCTATGTGTTTATGTGGTTTTTTTTCGCGAGAGGGAGAAAGAGAGAGATACAATTTTAGCATTTGTACGAGTGAAATGCAGTAAATGAATCGTGGTTTTTGGTATATGGTTTGTAGTGGATTTAAGGCATAAACGGTTTCTATATTTGTATTTATTAAGTTGAAATTAAAAAAACATTAAATGTTATTAGTAAAAAAATGTGTTTATTTAAAACAAATTTAAGTCGCAACGATATAATATGTACCATTAAAAGTGGTTACCGGACATATGTTTGTAAGTGTTGCAAAAAATGTAAAAAATTATATGTTTTTCTCTATTCTGCTATGTCAAAATTCATTTCCTTTTTTATACAATTCGATCCAATCAATGCCATCGGACACATTTGCTCTTTTCTGCAGGAACTGTGCATATGCCATTAGAGAGGCAATCTTTCGATGTTTCTCCAATTGGTCCTGTAAGCTGCTCTCTAGTTGTTTTTTGCTATTCCTTTCGCGAATGTCAGTCAAAATCTTTCGCTGTCTCTTATTTCGCTTTATATATCTTCTCTTTAGCGATCCCATCGGAACTCCACTTCTGCTACGTGCAAATTTGCGAGCTTGTACAGTTTCATTGTCTGATGAATCTGTAGATTCATCAATATTCCGTGTACGTCTAATCTGAATGCCTGATCTAATAAGGCGAGGTTTTGATGAGGCTCCAGCATTATTACCAACATTTAAAGTATCAAACTTTCGTTTTAAACTTGTATTTATACCTCCATCTGAAGTTTGATCAGATTGAGAATACTCAGCACCCGTGTGACCCAATAATGTCTTCTGTTCGATTACCAAAGTATCATCCGATTTGAAAGATTCGATTACAAAACTGTCCCGATCCATTTTTTGAGATGTCCGATAAGCTTGAATGTTCAAAGAATACTATTTTGTCGACTGGAATAATAATGTTTGGTTTTATTTTATTTTAAAGATTAATAAGCAATGCCAAATTCTTGTTTTGTCTTCTATCATTTTTGCTTAATTTTATGATTCAGGTACAAATATAAATATTATTTATATTATAAATTTTATTATTTTCTACCTGTGCTTATTTTGTTTACAGTATTTTTTCATACAATAAAGTAAAAATCAGTGTGAGAAAGACAAAAAATATACAAAAATCCAGCCTCCGACGGTGACCTCAATTAATAATTTCAAGATCAACATTTTTGTGATTGTATCCAAAATATACACTTTTTGTCATTTACTTTTTATCAGAAATAGCGATTTTTTATTGTTTCAATAAAATAAATAACAAATGTGCAAGTTTTGTATGTTGAGTACATTTATGTGTTCGCTTCTGAGACAACTGTAAATAAATTTAAATTAAATTTAGATTATTTAGCACATAATTTTCGGTTCTAAAAAATATTTTTGTATTATGAAAACATCAAAACAAATATTAATGCTTATAAAATTATAATATCAAAAAAATATTATAATACTATACATAATATTAATTAATTCAAATCAAATAAACTGATGCACCTCATTATGCATTACGAACAATACTATCACAATGCGAAATTGGAAATGATGAAACATCTTGATTTTCCATATCTTAAGTAGCGTTTTATATATTTATTGATTCTTCTGCTAGAAGTGAACACTGCTGTATCATCTGCTTAGGTTGCGATCTCACAGTGTTTAGGTGACGGAATGTTCGCAGTGTAAATGTTAAGATATAACTGACAAAGTACAGAGCGCTGTGGGTAGAATTTTATGTTATATAAACACGAAATGTACGGTTTGGCTTTTTAAAACACAATTTACCAAAAAAAAAATATTTTACGCCGGTCCCAAAGCTTCAAACCAGCTTATTGTGTTTTTTTTAAATTCTTTGTTTTGAAATTGGGGATCGTGATTATGACACTTTATGATTTTGGTACTCTCCCAAAAAGCATCCATGCTAATGCTGTTGTATATGTTTTAGCAAACACAAATATAACGATGCTAATATACTGTTGCTTTGCATGAGCAAATTGCTGTTTACTTTTAATTGCTTTTAATGCAAAAGCATTTTATGCACACAGGAAAAACGACTGAACTAGCCAAAAAAATGTTGATTTTATTCTTAAATAAGGTACTTTACTTTTCTTAGTATAACAAAAATTTCAAAATATTTTTTTTAAATTACAAACATTTTTTTTGCAACTTCTGAACCCTAATTCTCATCGAAATTTAAATAATGCCCAAACAACAACTCTAAAATAATATGAATAAACATGTAGTTACATCTCAAAATATATTTAAATCAATGTCGTCTTAGGCAGCTTGTATAGAATCTTTGTCAAAAAAGGTTATCCTACTGGAGCTGGAGTTATGACCTAATCTGGAAAAATATATATTTATTTATTTTTGTACTTATCACAAACGTTGACGAATCTTGACTGATGAACAATTTAAAGGTGATAAGTCTAATATAAATAAATAATTCAAATAAATTTAAGGTTTATGGGTTTAAAATATATATATAATTATATATATGTATATATATATATATTTTACTTTAAAATGTCTTACTTAACTAGTTCTTCCAATTTTATACTAACATTCTTTTGTTTATTATACCTTCGTTATGAACATTTGAATAAGTATGTTTGTTGTTTGTTTTTAAGTTTATATATAAGATTGTTATTGTAAGAGTAATGCTTAAAATCAAATGCCTCAATTAATGTATTATAACGTTTGTTTGTTCTAATTTGAACATGTACAACTATAATTATTTGTGTTTAAACTTTAAAGCCAAATTACAAAGGTTGTGTGTAAGTGGTTTTGCATCCCATATTAAGTATTATGTTACGTATATGCTTCAAACAGTGCATTTATGATCGTCTTAAAGATGGTTTAACCATTTTTTGTAGTTAAATATAATACAAAATATATATATATATATATTCTTTGAGGGGGGTTTCATTATTAAGATAATATTGCGAAACATTATTTTTTGCGATGAATGTTCATTTTAAATCAGTTGGTTTTTGTTTTATGTGGGAGGGCTGCGCTTTTTTCTTCTAACAACATATTATTATATGGTAAATCAGTAGACAATTTTGAAATGTTCAAAAAGAATTTCATTAAAGCCAATTTTATTCAGGATTAGGTGGTTTTTTGTAAGCAAATTATAAAAACTATTAAATAATTATATTTTTTGAGCAAAATAACTATAATATTCAAATCCGATATTAAAGAGAAAAAATCACATTCGCATACAATAAAAGCTGCACATTTTTACATTGTATTCTAAGATTGTAAAAATACTGTTTCAATGCTCTGATTTAAATGGATAAGTGTTTGTTGTGGTCAGATTTTAAATATCAATCACATGACAAAAATATTGTTTGTTTATTTGTTAGATATATTGAAACAAGTGTGTAAAATATGTAATAGTGTTTCTAGCCGTTTAAAAGGAAAAACATTAAATTTTGTAGTATGATTTAATAAATTTAAAACTATCGGTGAGACTGCGATTTTAAAACACAAAATGAAGAGAATTGCTGTGCACCTAATTATTTGAATGTGTATTCAAAACAAGGTATTTTCACCAGATTTATAAATATAAAAAAAAAAACAAACTTAAAAAACTTATGTTTGGTAAAGCTTAATTGTCATCCATTGTATATAGTTATTTATTTGAATTGGTTTCATACGTATCATAATTAATACAATTTAGTTCTAAATTAACTGTAGCTTATTCACTATATTATCAGAAGCATAGAGGTCTCAGATTATGGGCTATTTTTTATCATTCGTCTTTCGATTGTACTTAATAATTTTACATCGAATTTGTGAAAACATAAAACTTAATTATTTTGGGATTATTATTATTGTCATTACACAATGCCAGACAACCATAAATATCATAAACTAAAACGAAATTTGACAACATAAAAATTAAAAGATTTGAATACAATACACCTTACTTTTTTATTAAATCTTTTTGGTCTGTGAAAATATAAAATGTATATAAAAATACCTGTTTTACATAACAGTGATAATATTAAAAAGGTATAGATACTAGATACATTTCCAATAATTTCACAACTATATTTTATTGCAAATTGGACTCATAAGATGTGTGTGACCTATATATTTTGAGTAATTAATTGTCTGGCAATGAATAATTTTTGGTTTTAACCAATAATAACATTTGATTTTGTGGACATTGTGTCTTTTCTGGCATGCATTGATTTGTGGTTTTGGCGTTGCATAATATTTTGAAAAAAATTAAAAGTAAAACAAATTTTTCACAATCGAAATCTTTTAGATTCTTAACTACTTAAACTAATTGATTTATTAACTCATTTAACCATTAGTGTATATGTTAGATTTATTAAATATAATTTTCCGTTTTGGGTAGTGATCTTTTTCTTCTGGGGAATAAGTTTGTTCAAAGGAGGCTTTTACCTTTTTCCAATGTACATTCCTTGTCATCAACTTGTAAAATTGCATTTTCATGTGTAAAAATTCTATCTGCTAATGTTGTAATCTTCAAATATTAACAAAATTAAATTTGTTTATTTATGTGTAGCTCTTTTAAGGTGTTTCAGTATGTATAATGATTTTGGACTGATAATTTAAAATAATTTCACAATGCCTTATTTTAATACTATAATATTACATTCACAATATATGTATAATTTATAATAATGCGGTATTTAAAAAAAAAATACCTTCCATCTAGACGTTATTGAGATGCAGTGTATGGATGCGGCACATACATTAACATGCTCCAACATGTAACTGTGTGTTTTAGAAGCATTAAATGGTTTTTAGTTATTGGTTTCAAATTGTAAAATCTATATCATCCGCAAAAAATGTGGACACGTGTTTAAATCTTCTAAGTAACAGATATTTGTCTTTGTTGTTTGTTTTCTTCAGACGTTCATTTAAGCAAAGTACATAACCTTTTTGGTGTCAGCATGCACAGTAATTGCCCGAGCCATGGCACCCGGAGTACGGTCCTCGGAGCAACCACTTTGATGAGATCCTTCACCAGAATCGTGTTCCTTTTCCACTAAATGATATCTGAGAGAATATAATTTATTAAATGGCATATTTAAAAATTGAAGAATTTTAATTTACCTTGCTCTAAAAGCTACCAAATGTGCATAGTACGCCGGAGCTGGAATAGACACAGAACGAGTGCATCTAACATAAGTATGACAAAGCTGGTATGTTAGACACTGTAATTCATCAGAGTCGAAATGATTGTCATCCCAAAGGACATGATAATGTGATGGTCGGCTAGTACCCTGTTGAATATATTAAATTGAATGTTAAAAATGTTACAAAACATTAAACACAAACAAAAATACCTGAATCCCTTGATGACTGCAAAGATAAAAGTCAAATTCGGTAGGATGTGTAATGCCGACGTCAACGGTTGTTCCGGCTGGAATGTTACCGGACTTGCCGCTCTGTTCTTTTTTGTCCGCACAAAACAAACGTGTGTGATGACGCTTTTGAACAACGATAAATGTGATACCCGGTTTGTAGTCAGGTTCTAACTTAATACACGCCTCACGAATAGCGGTCAGTTCATGTTGCAAAACATGCGGGAACTGTCCCTCAGAGACACCGTCACGATATAGAATGATACGATGTGGTTTATAGCCGCCCGTAGACTTATAAAACATAATCAACAATTCTCGCACCATGCTGCTGAGCTCTTGAATGATTTCTTGACGATGTTGTTGTACGCGAACTGTGGCTGCATATCGTGATGGATGAGCATCCATTGAACCCACCACTGCTGCAATTGAGGGTTTTTTGTTGTCTCCGGCTGGTGGGTGTGTCACATCAGCTCCGAGGAATATAACTGGTTCATTAAATACCTATAGAAAATTGGATTTTTTAAATATTGTACTTAAAGGAATATATAAATTACCTTTGGTCTGATTGATGGTACTAAAATCGAGTTTATGCCACCCAACTTTACGTTAATTTTCAAGCATAGATTGGATAGCGTTTGTGGAGATGTTTTGTTGACGTTCTTTGCCTGAACGCACTGAGTTGCCATTCCAAGTACGGTGTCTCCGACGCGTTTTACTTCAGCTACATATAATATTAGAATGAGAAACCTTCAGATTGTAAAAGAAACAAACTCACCATAAACCGGAGTTTTGCCTGGCAAGACCACTACAACCAATTGCAGTGCATTAAAGCTGTTTTTTAAGTATCTGAACATTGGTTCAACTTGATCGGGACCGGTGGCATACTTGCAGAAGCATGGCTGTCCAATAATGGGCATACCAGCGTCGTTTGATATTTTCTGCAGTTGTTGAGTGAAATTACGTAATGCATCCTCACGCACAGTTCTCTGTGGAGCAAAGCATGCAATGGCCCACACACGAATTTCAACGCCTGTAAAGAACTGTTTGCCTCGCATATCCCAAACTCCCTGATTTGGTGAAGCGAGGCTCACCTTGTTCTGTGGAGGAAACAATTGCTGAGCCTGCATATACAAATAAGATTATTACACGACAGTTGCTTAAAAAATACTCATAGTACACTTACTTGTCCTGTCATGGTCGAGACACGTCCTCCATACTGTAGCTTTGGTGGTGGAAGAACACGACCGCGTACTTCCATCATGCTGTTTGATATTGTCAAACCAAACTCTTGGACGTATGCATCGTTATTGAAATCAGCTCGACGAACAAGATTGTTAATTTCACGTTCTCTGTCTGGAGCCGATCTCGCTGTCGCCTTGATCATTGTTGACGTTTGCATATCAGTAAGCTTTTTAATACACCGTTGGCCAGCCACAATGTTACACACCTCTAGTGGTAAATATGTGTGCTTATGTTCCTGACCTACTTGCAAACATGGCAAATGTGGATGCTTCAATTTCATCTTATACTTGTCTAGGAAATATTTGGCTACGGTACATTCAACAGTTTGACCATTTTCCAATTGCAAAGGAAAACTAAAAAAATAAGAAGTTTAAGAAGATTATACAATTCTATGGACATAGTAAGACTTACGACTGCATTTGAGCTGGTCGTCGTGTCACATTGCAGACACGGTATTTCCGACGCATTGTGCCACAGTGGGTAATTTCAATCTTCAAACCCTTTATCTCTTTTGTAAATTTGACACGTTGTGAATCGGTAAGTGGTTTACGTTGCTCAAGGACATCTCGGATATCGAGCACCTCACACATGAAATCAGTAACAGGTTGTGCCTTATAGAATGCCGTTGCAGATACTGAAAACAAATGTATTGAATATATTTACTCTAATATGTTAAATATTAAATTACCATCTATGTTAAGCATCATCTTCCACTGTGATGGCCTGACGCTCTGATGAAAACCGAACCAAACTTCACGTCCGCCACCTAATGGATGATAATAGCCATCGGGAGAGCTGAAAAAACTGCGACCAACAGGAGTATATGTCATGCTCGGTAAATGACGCATAACAACGTCTAAAGCAAGAATAGCATCATAGGGAATCTGTCGTGTTCTGCCTTCCAGTGCCTCTTCTAAGTTGAACAAAGAAACCTGTGCCATCCACTTGATCGACACGCGAAATACACGATCCTTGCCCTCGCCTATATACACAAAACAGTTATAACATGACTGATGGTTGTAAATTTTAATTAAAAATTAATTAAACTTACCAGGTAATGTAACCTCAAGTTCGACACGATCATTTCCAATAGGAAGCGGATCTCTAGTGTACAAATTATTTCGTCCGTCGAAAACTGGTTTTAATACACCAAAAATTTTGCTATATGCATGCACCATGGTTTCGATGATCTCGCGATTCACTTTTCGGGGACATTTGTCGGGCTGAATGTTTATGTCGTAGTGATGTACGAAGCCCCGTGGCATCGAAATTTGAAAATGATTTGCACGCAGTACTATAGGACGACCTTCGCGTCCTAGATTCGGGCGACGTGGGCAAGTGAAGACTGGAAGATCAGGTGGAGCCGGTGTGGTGGTGGCCACTGCCACCAAAGCTCCGGCGGCCACATTAGTAGAAGATGCCGTCACTGACGTTGGAGTGGAGCCGGCGGTGGGAGCTGTAATAATTTGTTCATTCAAAAGTTTTTTTTTTTAAAACTATGTCAAACATGACTTTTAAACTTACAGGACATGCCATCGAAACCGGTCTGGGACTGAGTGGGACTCGGTGGTCGAGGTGGTGATGATGTCCATGACTCTGTACATTAAATTATTTTTAACTTTTATCTTATATTTCATTATATGTAAAATATACAATACATACATCCATAGAATTAATATACATAGTTTTAGTCCTAATAATCACTATTTTGCATTTAATTAAATGCAAGTAATTTCTAAATTAAAAACCGAATTACATGTTGCACACATTTAAAGTTACATACGAAAGCCAGCATACAATGTTCACCTGCGAAAACAAGTATTCAATTAATGCACCTGGTGTAAATATCAACTATACCCTTTTCGTATACACACACACACACACAACAACTTCCATTTAATCACTAAAAATATGTAACAAAATATAGCTTTTATCAGAATCTGAACATTTAAAAGAACGAGACTGTAATGCAACATGCAACACCTTTGCATAATTTATGATATGAACACGAATCGTAACAAAGGATGTGCCATTTTGCTAGTGGTTGTATGAAACTGAGTATAACATGCTGAATAGCTCATGTATTCGTCATCGTAACAAAAACCTTTGATACTCTCTCGCGGCCAATGACCTAAAAACCCTAAACAGCGTGTTCTAGGCAAAAGTATTTCTCATGATAATTTCAGATGATCACATCGGAACACGCAGTTAATTTATACACAAAAACACTATTTCGAGCAAATACAACTTGCATGAAAACCTATCTATCGAGCCAATTGCTATTTTCACAAAGATTGGTGTTGATAATGCCAGACACGACATTTGTGGCTTAATAAAACACAGTTTAGCCATTCGATCGCTTTGCACAATTAACTAAAAACACTTTTCACTTACGCTGCCCTACTGGATACATGATTTAGTATATCACAAGCAGTATTTGAGGCACGATGGATTATACAAAAACACAAAATCACAAAACCAGTTGCAATTGAATTACTTTACGTAAATAGACGCCATATGCATTTTTTCCATTTAGAACTAGCTCAGTGATTTTAAAAGACGAATGGCACTGTCAAAAGAAACGCGCGCGTAGCACGAACTAACACGAGTGCAGTTTATTTTTTCACGTATAGGTGTCGCAGTTGTCGTATAGAATAATACCAGCTGACAAATATGAAGCAAGCATGATAAATAAGCTTCCCAGATGAATGAGTAATATATGATATATAGTACAAAACATTATTTCCACAGCGAATGAAATCTACAACAACCGAAACATATAATAAATTAAAACTATAAAATATAATGATACAAAATACAAAAAATATTTTACGCATCGGGCAATCCTAAACACACAATTACATGATGCACAATAAGTAATATTATATAAGAAGTTATGTATTTGTGACTTTTAGCTTTCAATTGTATAGAAACATCAGTTCTTTTGTGTTTTGGTTGTTGTAGATTTCGGTTTATATGATTTCCCAAAACTAATTCGGGACGAGTAATTGTTATTAAATCGTAAGAACATGTATAAATTAGATTTATTGTCAATTTTAGTTTATTAATTTTATCTATATATCAGTAATACATCCATATTACAAGTACGTAGCGACATTCAATCAACTAGACTAAATGTAGGTAATGTAATTGCATAATGCATACAATCTTTTTAATCAATTTATATTTTTTTTCAATATCGATATATTTGTTTTAAAATGAATTCTATATTTTTATATTGGTGAGAAAAGTTTTAATAAACTAAAAAAGTATATATTATTTTAAGAAATTTAATTTGTTAATTTGTTTTCCATGTATTAGTATACAGTTTTTTTCTCGTTAGCTTGTGAATGTAACATTTGGAATACTACTATATATTTTTTTGATTTTATTTTTTCAAATAAAGTAAATTTGGTAGTTTGAAAACAGTGTAAAATATATTTTCATGCTGGGATTTTACTCACTAGAACAAGCGCCATCACACAGCTCAGTGTGTAAAACAGAAACTACCAATGTCAAATTCGATTTATTTCTCTCGCACTCGCACACCGCCGTGTATGTACTACGTACTTTATGTCATATATTTTGAAATATTTTCGTGTTTTCAACTAAAAAAATGTCAGTGAAATTTAGTGGAACCATTCGTCGGTCAGGCGGAGTGGTATCGGCAATTGGAAAGGAACTAAAGCGCATGAATCTAAAGGCTGTCAACAAAATAACAGTTTCATTCAATCCATTCTTTCCAAACGTAACCCCAACAAGGTTAGAATGCTATTGCACATACACATATGCATTAGTCACTTGTATAAATACACCGCACACACACACATGCATTATTGCTCCATGTTGTTCTATTAATATATATAATTTTCATTTCTGATTGCGCACACTGTAAAACACTCAGTTTTCCGACGGATATTTGTGCATTTCATTCATTATCGATCTTGCCAGCTGCTAATATATTTGATTCCATTATTTATCTTACCATATGTGGTCGCCTTTCCTAGTAAGTTTACTGCATTGTTCAATTGGATTGCCGTCGCCAGGTCGGGAAATGAAAGTGTGTGGAGTCTAGTTAGTTCGCCTGGCTGTAGCTCATTTTCTGTAGACATTTTTGTACCGTTTTGTGTGTTTGCTATATTAAAAATAAAAATATATTTACTAAATCATTATTTTCTGTAATAGCAGACTATTATTCAATAGTCTAGTTCTAGGTTCTAGAATAATGCACCAATTATTCTAATCAAAACATTTAATATTACTTAAAAATAATATTGTTTTGTTTTTTAGAGATTTCCTATACTATTTGTCTACACCCAAAGTGGGTCTCACGAATCCTAACTGTGCCATTAAGACGGACGTTTTGTGCGACCAGAGTGCACCATCAATAGTCTTTTCATTGGTTCCTGCAGTCCAAGGTAATTTAATTTAAATAAAATGAACACTTGTTAAAGATTTTTATTAGATGTTAAGATGTTAAGGTAAGTTACCGACGCCACAGCAGAGTATGATAATGCGTTGAATGGCCAATGCTAGTTTTGATTCCTGGCAGATTTATGTGTTTTTAGAATGTAAAATTTTGAATCAGCAGATTCTTCTTCCTATAAACTATTTCGTAATTTTATTTATTATAGAACAATAAGCATATGATGGGTGGCGATGATGATTTTCGGTTCTAAATGTAATTTTCTCTGTAAGGGTTAGTCATGTCAGGGCAAATAAAGACTACTAAATCTCGTGGATGTATTGTGAGTGTTAGAGCACAGAATAATCGGATTCATTGGCCATTACGGGTTCACACGTCTGTTTAGGTCATGATGATGTCCTGTTAGTGCTGTGCTACTCATATTGGAGCTACTGTGCTCTATCACTAACAACACATCCCCCATGGTTAGAAGTCCTAATATGCCCAGACGTGACTCAAAAACTTTGCAGGGCAAATGTGCATATTTTCGAGATATTTCTATGCACCGAGATATATCTTGCTATTTATATTTGGAATCGTGAATCATCAACCCCATCATACACTTATTGTTCTATACCGGACGCGTGTATACAGTGAGTAACAAAAGTCATGGGACAAGCAAAAATATTTCTTTAAAATAACAATATTTCAAAAACCATAACACACATTTGAAATAAAATAATATATTATGATGTATCAGGAGATTGCGGCGGCGTCTGCATGACTTTTGGGCAATTGTACAGGAGCCATTCACCTACTACAGGGTCCGCCACGTAACTTTTTTTTTTGAAATGCAATAAAAACAAAACGGTTCATCCGATCATCAAATTTATTTTTTTCATATTAAAGTACAATCCTTCCGGTTACTTATGGAATACAAGTTCGTTCAAATGGCTGCCTCGGCTGGCCT
>JANSTU010024749.1:0-27315 GCA_027564075.1 Bolitophila hybrida
ATTGTTTTGATTATATATTGTAATTACACCACATTTGTAAATAAATGGTCAGTGGGCTTTTGCCGTTGACGTCAAAATTTAAAAAAAAATTATTATTTAAATTTCAGCTGCCTAAGTCATCTTTCTTGGTAATGGTGGTACTGCTGAGCGGAGGAGCTGGTGCGTTGATTTCATGCACCACCTCGTTCAAAGTAATCAGCATTTGCATTTGCAAAAGCTCAGAAGGCGCGTAGCATTCGACAAGTGTGATGTTTCGTATCTTAGTGCTTAGCCTAGCAGCCATGTTTCTCGCCAAAACAGGGAACCAGGAAATCAAATTTACTTACTTCATCCAAAATCGAAAGACGTGAGAAACCGTAGTAGATGATGGCTTTGGAGTTGATGGCTTTGGAGTTACCGGATCTGAAATTAATAGTGCTTGTCCGACGTCTTCAACATCGGCTTCGGATCGAATGGCATAATACCTGATGCGCGGTAGCCAATAATTATTTTCAGTGTCAACCAGGACAGCCAGGTGACGTATTTCCAAGCATTGCAACGACGCAAACGAAGATATGAGATTAGAAAATTAAAAATGTTGGGATCTCATGCGTGACGAGAACGTTGAGAACATATTTTAAACGTTCTACTCATGCATGAGCCCAAGTGAATGCAAAAGATTCAATGAAATAGGCTAACTTTATTGGCATTGTTTTTTGCCAAACCATAAACTGTGCCTTGTAAAAAGTCTTCAGCGGTCCAAACCTACAAACACAGATAATTCCATAGTCTGAAGCCGGTGGCTGCAATGAGACGAGAAGAAAAGTATGTGCAGAGTGCAACCATTCTCAACGGCCAAGTCTAGCGCTTCTTTACTTCTTCTTTATATTCTTTATATTTCTTACGTCCGATCTATACCTATGTGGATTATATTATATAAAAATGTGTACAATCAAAAGAATGTTTAAATAAAAAAATATTGTATATAAATTAGTTTTAATATAGAGAAAGTACAAGAATACCAAATTAGGAATTCTAATTTGATTATATTACTATTCATTTAGGTATAGGAATCCATGTACCAATATCAAAGAGCGGCTCCCGTTGCCAATGGCAACAGGCAAAGAGAGCCGCTGTGATTTATAATGTGCGTATTAATGCGTTAATGAAAGCATTATCGCTTATATTTTGCGACATTTTAAGCGATAATATAATTAATATTGAATTAAATGCCAATTGGGTAGTTATGTTGACATCAACGACGATATTTCACCATTTAAAAAAAAAACTCGAATTTGGCAGTGCTGAAAAAAATGGATGTCAACATATTGGTTGTAAACGATATTGATTCACAAAGTACTAAATACTACTAAATAAATAACTATGTATTTCACTCATCTTCCCGTTTGATTCATTTATATTTATGACACTATTGAAAAGGTTTAAAAAACAACATTCATATCCCAGTATAAATTCATGAAATAGAGTAACTTCGGCAGCACTGTATTCGATCTGTAAACTGAAATGCATAAGAGATTTTAAAACCGGTTTTTTATGTTCTCTCTGTCTCCGAGCGATGCAAGTATATATTATAGTGTTTTGTAGTTGCAGCATATTTTTGTGTTCGACGACAGCTCAGACGACCTAGAGGAGTCGACATACGTCCGCGAGGCAACTGTTTGTTTATAAATTATTACGAGTATGCACCAACATGCGGCACTGCGGTTGGTGGCATCTCTCTGGTCTTCAGTTCTCTCTGTTTATGTATTGTACTCCTCTCTTCCTCCGTTTCGTTATATTCGTTCTCGCACTTTTCACATTCTCATAACCTCATAAGAATACACAATACACAGAGAATACTCTCTCGGGTTTCACCTCTCTCGCCTTGTTGTTTGTTGATTGTTGTATTTTTATTTGTATTTTGTGGAACTGGAATCGGTAATTCTCTTCAAACAGTTCGTTCTTCGCTGTTCGCTGATCGTTGTTCGTTCTTCCTTCTTCGTTTAACGTTTATTTGTTGACAGAACACGCTTCAGTGCGGACGCGTGCATATATTTGCTGTTTTCTCTCGTACTTTTTCGTTTTTTATTCGAATTTGTTGCAGTTTTTCGGTTGCACTACAAAAGTTTGATGCACGTTTGCAAATTATTTAAAGCACATTCTGACGTGTAATATTGTTTAATGACAGTTATTATGTTTATTGACCTTTTTTGTAAGTGTTTATCTCATTCCGTCGATTTTGCTGAGTGATCGATGACCTTTACACAAGTGCTTGATTACGCAAACAACGGATAATACAAACACCAATAACTGCTGTTGGATCTATCGATCGATCGTGACCGTCAAGAGTGTAAACTTTAATTTTTCGTATTGCGCGCGCTGTAGTTTTCGTCTCTTCGTTCACATTATTATTATTTTGTCGGTGCGATCTTGGTGATCGGTGTGTGTGTGTGTGTTTACAAAACGTGTTTCTCGACGTTTTTCGTCGTCGTCGTTGGAAGTTGAAGCTATAACAACAAACGACGTTGTTTTGTTTTTATTGTTTGTTTACGCCGGTTTTGTGTGTGTCTGTATGTGTGTATTCGACTGAATTATACAAATTGATAAGCCTGACGTCGTACGCGCATATGTTATTTTGTAAGGCTGCATTTTGAGTGCATTTGCAGCAATGTTTTTTTAAATCGTCTGATTTTTATGGATTTATACACATTATGCTGGATTCGAACGGTTTTTATTGAGAGTCACAGAGGAGTCTGTACCTGCAGGAGGTTGGCGTGATTTACTCGCGGAACACACACAGATTAATTTACAGGTATGATTAATTGATTATTTCAAAATAAATGAATAATGCAATCAAATATAAGCCATTCAACGATTAGATATATTTTAATTCTTTTTCATTTCGGCGTTTGAAAACATGTGTTTTATACTCTGAAATATCCAAAAATCTCAGTATATAATTTTAAACATCAACTCTTATCGTTAGAAAAGCACAAATTAACATTCCAAGCTACGATCACTTTGCATATCTTTACATATTACGCGTGCTTATACATATGCAAATATATTGTACATTCGATATATCGTGACACCACGCGTGTACCATGCGCGTTTGCCCGATTGCACATTCATATAATCTTATTTATTATTATTATTGAGTTGGCTCTTATCTTAACAGCGATATTTCTAAGATTTAAACGCATGCAATTTATTAATAATAATACTAATATATTTATAACTTCAATCGGCCGAGAGCTCGAGCTCGCAAGCGTCAAGGTCGTTGCACAGGCGCATCTCTCTGATTATACCATACAGGTGGAAGATCATCATGTTTATTGGTTATTATTTAATGGGATATGCGATCATCGTGAATAATTGATTTCATAATGCATTTGTCTTCGCTTTTGGTAATTGCATCAATGCAATATGATCGTTGAGCAATGACCATTGATCTATTATAATTTTATAGCGTTTATATTTTATAATAAATTATGTAAACTTAAAATTTATAAAATAAAAGAATATATCATTTTTTAATGAACATAAATATATAGTATATTTAAAGATATTTTATACAATCACGTTTGATAAATATATCTCTCTCTTTCGTTGATCATTGAGTTTCTAGTTGAACATATATTCATGCGTTAATTTACTGATTCATTGTGTTCAACAGATAATTGTTTTATACGAGTATGTATAAAAAGAATTCCGAAAAAATGTGAGAAAGTTTTGTGGTGAGTGAGTTTGAAACTAACTTACCGCGTCAAACTTACTATTTTAGTATTTTCATCGTATTTTCCAATATGTCAATTTTTGGTAAAATAAAAATGTGTAAGTTTAGTTCTATGAATTAAAAATTACCATCACAATTTGTCAGAATAAAGAAGCATACAGTAAATTATGCATACAAATCTAATAAACACTTTGTTTATAAACCTATCCTTAAAATATTTGCTGATCATTGGAAAAAGAGCATCAGTTGAATAACTTCTGGCGGAAGTACAGCCCTTCATTTGTAGACCACAAAACCACAAAAATTATTCGCCGCTATCAAAACCCGTCAAAGTTTTTTTATTCAAAACCGTAAAAGTCATTTTTTGAGATGGGGGGGAGATACCCAGGAGTGTAGGGGTATCAACTGAAAGATATTTAAAATACGTATATATGTTTTAAAAAAAAAATGAATAAAATCGGACAACCCCATAAGGGAGATAGAAACGAAAAGGTTATTTTTTGTATTTGTGTATAAAGAATTTCGGTGAAAGGGTTAAACCACATCACCACAGAGGTAAGTTATTTGATGCGTTATAGCACTCTAGATGTGAAATAAGTGGGATGCTGTGAGTGCACTTATATTTATACTGTATCTGGTTACATGTAAAAAAACTGTAAGTTGCAATAATATAAACATAACTCCGCCCGAAAACGTCCGATTTCTGATTTTTATTTACAGTACCTTTAATTATAAACAAATAAACAAACACAAACACCATTAAAACAATATTTTTCCCCTAACTCCCGATAGCTTTTTATAAATTGTTTTTTTTTGTCTTTAAACTGTCACCACGCCTAAAGTATAATTTTCTTGAACCCTAAAATAGTACAGTTGTGCGGAAACTCCAAATTTTTAATTATTAACCCTCCAATGATTGTTAACCCTTTCACCCCCTTCTTTATACACAAGTACAAAAAATACCTTTTTGCCCCTATACCACTTAGGGGTTGGCCAATTTTATTCATCTTTTTTTAAAACATAGGTATTTTAAATGACTATTACTTGTTTTTTTTTAAAACTTTGTCGCCCTCTCACCCCTAAGGGTTTCAAATATTTGGAAGCAGTTGACTGTGACTGCGCTCGGAACTCTTGACCAAGAGATATTTGGTAAAATCACGTCGCTATAAAACGAACGCTTGAAAACGAAGTGATAGACCGATCTGGTGTCATAGTTGACTGGGGTGGGCTTGTTGGTGGAACATTAATTTCGTGTTGCTGGAATTATGACTAAACTATTTAATAATTGTAATTTAAAGCCAAACTATCAACTCACACGATCATACTGGTTTCACACTCATAGAGGAAGTCAAACACTTCATTATCAAAAAAAAGTCAGTATATTTAGATTCCGGGAATGAGCAAAATGCACTTTATTTATCGTCTACAAAATTGAAAATGTGTATCGCTTGGTTTTTCATTTCGTTTTGCGGGATGAAAGCTGGATCCAGAAGTTGCAATAGATGGTGTAATACCAAGATATTGCTCCAGAAAATTAACAATCAAATTGAGTTTAACTAAGAGTACATCAAAGTTATCATATTTCACTTCAGTCTCAATATACTTGCGCTTGGTACGCAAAATATTGCAGTCATAAAGGTTTTTTTCCTCGTGCAACGTTCCTCATTTCAACGCGGCCATGAAGATCTTCTGAATCTTTTCCCGACATTTATTCCTCATCTAGAGGTTCGCTGATGACATCTAATTCTTGTTGGCTTTTGCCAATTTTTTTTTTCTAAAAATAAAACTAAAAAAAATGTAAATTGCCTAAAATAATTAAATTAGTGACTTGTGCTCATTTGGGCCCAAAAAAAACTGTAATTGTATCACAATTTTAGCACAAAATACATTACATTTTGTTTAATAATTAAATTATCGATACATACCCTGCTATTTGGAAATCACGAATATTCTCACTTTTTCCACAAAACAGAATAGTAATTTGGTTGGCAGTTACCAAATTACCATTCTAAGTTATCTTGGAAGTAGAGAAGTAGTTCTTGCTTTCACCTGTGACCATTTAATACAATTAATTGTCACTATATAAAACTAAAAAAACTCATCTATTTTGCAAATATAAATAGATTGAAAATATACTATCCCAATCAGTGTTGCTATACGTATGGCTCTTTGATGGAGATACGATGAAAAGCATTAAAAACGTAGGTATGTACGATCAAAAAGCCGTACGTATAGCAACACTGATACCAATGGAGATTTTTCACACAATTATTTAATTTAAATTAAACTTTTAATTGTTTGTATTTGTAAATACACAACTTCTTATTGTCTAGTTGACTTATAAATCTACATAGATCCTATAATCGATATTTTTTTATTATTTTGGAAAATAATTTTAACTAAATATAGTTTATTATTATTATTACCGTTTTTTGACAAACTTGCTCATTAAATGTCTGTATTTTGGTATACTCTTATTTTAAAAAAATAAGAACAGACGAATGACGAATAATTTTTTTAAATATTCTTACAAAAAATGTACCACAACATTAAAAAATGGAAAATTGAGTATTGTTGATGTTTTCTTAATAAAGCAGATTTTTCTATATTTCGGATTGGTTACTCAATTAATATGTACCTATGATCTACAGCCGGTCATGTAAGAGGGATCAATTATGTATCCCTTTTAATTAATTAACATTTGATACTAGAATTTTACTCAGTTTTTCTTATACGGTTATTCCTAATTATGCAGTGAAACATTAAAAGTAATCTCGTCTAATCAGAAAGAAAATATATTTTTTTTTAAAGTAGCTCACTCAATTTTTGTCAAATTTTGTAATAAGAAAAATAAACAAAATGATCATTGATAATGCTTAAAGCATACTCGTAATTCAATTGTGTAATTTTGAATGGAAAAAACTGAATAAGATATCAATCCATATATAATATTATACTCGTATGTTATGTTCTCGCGCGTGGTTTTTAAGTAGGTGTAGAGGCCCCATCTCAAAGAACGTAGTCTACATTTATGGTATAACATGCTTAAACTTATATACACTAGTATGTATTATTCTGTATAAATATACAATTAACTGTATACTCGTATAACACCACAACATTATATGCAAATATATATAGTGTGTATTTGCGGTTTGAGACTGAGCTAAATTATTTTCTTGTCGCCCTGCATATTTTACACAAATTTTGGTTTGTGGTTTGATAATAATACTACATAACGTCTATATAAGATTGCAAAAAGTCGAATGAATTTCGTTAAGGTGGCATTGAAATTGCGGTAAAATATAAATGTGTCGATGATCCTAATAAAACTAGAAACTCACACCATTCCGAATATATAGGTAATATATATATACCACATAGATATATGTATTCAATTCTAAATGTATTATTTCTTTAAAACCACGAAGATCCGATATACTCAATTATACTGTTAATGGACGCGCGGGCGCTTGAATAGAGCATCCTACGCTTAAAAGCGCCTTTTCTCTGTATAATAGCCCAATAAAATAACAAAAGTCTAAGAGCCCGAAAGCAGCCGAAAGTTATTGGCTACATTTAATTAGAATCTGATTTTAATACATACCGTTTTATATATATAACTGCCCATGTTTTTGATTTATGTGAGCCCCTGTGATCGTTTTTTTTTAAATGCAATCAATATCATTTCAAATAAACTTTCTGTACGGTTCTAATCGGGATATCGAAAAGGAATTAAATAACTACCCGAGGCTGCATGCAGCAAGCGAAGTATTATTGAGCAGTTAACGAGATTTATATGTCTCAGCCCAACCCGACGCCAAATGCGCAGAAGCACAAGCATCAAGCATACACACGCAATCACTTGAAACACAAATCTTAATCATAAGAATTGTATATACGCGTGCGTATTCAAATAACATTTGATATTTCGAATACTATATTTATGTTTTACAACGTTATTTATGATTATGGTATATACTATATACAATATATGTACAATCTGAAATACTAAATTGGTATATATATATATATATATATATATATATAATTAAAGAACGCACTTGAGTCCAATTTCAGCCCTACAAACATATACAACGGCCATAATATAGAACTTAAGAAAGATAAGGATCTCGTCCGTCGGGCGTCTCGGCACGATATATGACTTCATATGAGTGGATGGGGACTTTGAAAATTATATATCTAGATGAACTATACCAACATTCAATGAAATTATGAATTTATTTAAGGGTTGAAAATAATTTATGGTAATTAGATTATATTATATGTAAAACGTCATTTCGTAATACCAGACATTGTTATTGATGGTCTGTATTTAGGGATTTGGTGTTCTCTTTCAGACGAAGTCTGTTTTATTTACATTTGGTGTCCGAAACTCAATGGACAATGTGATCTGTGATCTTTCTGTAAAATCAGATTTTTGTTACACACTTGAAGATAAAACTCTAATAAAGCGCTTTAAGACAGCCTAATAGGACTTTGTTACTAGATTTGAGTTCGGAATATCTCTTGCAGACAGAATTTTGCACATGGAGAACTAGAAACTCAAATAATGCTGAAATATATTAGTAGTTCAGTCTGAAAATTAATTTAATCGTTCGAAATTAGATTCCTGACAATTCAGAAATTTATAGTCGACGTAAACACAGAAACCCAGACCTTAAACTTGATCGAAATTTAGAGATAAAAAAAACACATCAAATGCTAATAATATGTGTTTACTTAGTTCAAACATTCAGGTTAATTATATATCATTTCGAAAAGTTTCATTTATATTATTCACACGTTTTTGGTACTTTTTCGGATTTACATTTACTTTTATGAAAATGTTATTTATATATTTTAAATAATGTAGAAGTTATTTAAAAAATAATTAATTAATTTATATTTTCACCTATTATTATAATAAAAAACGTTTAGAAAAAGCCGAAAAAACTTTTTTTTATTAGCAACAAATCGAAAACAATTAAAATGTTTACATACAGAGAAACCGTCTATTTTTAATGTAATTAAACTAAATGATTAATAAGCTTATTAAAGAAGTCCTGTTGGTATCTTTTTTGAACGTTCGAGGTCGAGCCGTACCTGCCTGTTCTTACATAATATATACTGAATCGTCGACAACCGACTGTATTTTTTGGTACTAGCCGATTTATCGAAATAAAACTTCAAAAGAGAATCTCATTCCTTTAACACGAACAATTATTACAAAAAATCGAAGAGCAAAGAATTATTTCGATAATTTAGCCTTAGAGGCGTTTTATTCGATTATTCGCTGTAAAAATATTTTCTTCTACAGTTCTAATACAGTCTAAATTTAAAGCAAAAACCAATTAACCGAAAATAATCTATTATTTTTAAATATCGATTTTAATCGTATTTTTTCAATCTGTTAAATAAACTACATTCAGTATAAAACTAAATAATTGATTTATTTAAAGACATTATTTTCTAGTATACATTTTTTTCTACAAAAACAAGAAACAAATTCAATTATTTTACTAATTTTCTATTAAACCACATAACTCTCCCATTTGTCGCATATTAACAATTCCCAATGATTTTTTTAATTTATTTAATTTCCCTATACATTCACATAAACTTGAATAACGACGAACATAAAGCGTTTTAAAACAATTTCAATAAAACGTCTACATCATTGCAACGCTCACACCTCTACTCACATACTCAGCAGCCAGTCCCATAAACTTTGCCTCATTAAATTTGCGTATATTGCCACACAAAAGCATACACCACACTCGCAAAAGTAATTATACAAGTGTTTGTTCTTCATGTTGTAGGTAGCGATGTTATTTTTTTCATTTGCCATATAGCAGTCGCGACAAGATCATTGTCTTCAAAACACACTGACCTTCATCTGAGCTACAATATTAATATGTATTATTATGTAGCATTCAAACTGTATCATTATTCTTGCTAGGGATCAGTGACCTCTTGCGCTTATATTGTCTTAAAAATGGTTATTACACCGATCGTTTCGTATAACCGTATACAATTAATGTTAATGTTACGCAAGTGAGCACTTCGGGTTGCCTATATTGAGGAATGAGGAAGCGCATGCCGCGATACGCTAGTAAGATTATGCGAAGGTGCGCTCGCACACGCGAGATATTCAGCTCGGTAGACTTGAAAGGAGGCTCTTGTGCAGAATCTTGATCTTGACTTGTTAAGCTAGTGCTCGCGCAAAACATACGGGCATTTATTGTAAGCGGGTAGTAAATTATTGCAGGTTTTGTTAGTTACTCAATTTTAGAACAATGTTCTTACAAATTATATTTATTATTTACCTATTCGACCCAAATTAACTTTAAAGAATAAGAAAGAGATTTGTTAAATTTTGTTTAATAAAATATGTCAACTTTGTTAGGTACTAAACAAATAACGGCGACCTAACAATGGATAAAATCATCACTATTGTTCAACTTTTATCTTGCAAACCAGGGTGCAGTTCAAAATCATTGTGATCAATTACCAGACGCTCAATCAGGATAATTGATCAAGCTTCATATAAATTGTCTTAAAAAAGGTTAACGCGTAGACTCCATCATATCCAGCTCTCAGGAATAAAAAACCTACAGCATTGAGCATTCTATATACTCGTATAGTTTGTGGTACAGCATAAATATATTCTTGTAAGACATTTCTGTGGTACAGTAATTCGTATAAATGTGTGTGTGAGCGCGCAAGAATATATTTTATGAATGTATATAAGCAAGAGCGCGCTTCTTCGACATCTCGAGGTCGAATCTTATACCTTGTGTAACCTTAATGCGCGTGCCGCGCACTGCATCGCTCGATTAACATGGATCGCATTGTTTTATAGGTTGAAACATGTAAACAAGCAAACTGCAATTCTTACAGTATTTATATACTAAAATTGAATCTTGATTTATTCGTCGCATGTTTGTTTAGCTAAGTTTCATTTGTTGTCCTGCTCAAATGTATCTTATATACACAAAATGAATACAAATATATTTAAAAACAATCTTGACTTCACACTGTGCGTTTGTTTGTGCAAAATTGAGCATTTAACAAAAAAAAGACAAACAAATCTTGAATTTCAATGGAAACCTTTGCCAAATGTTCCCCAGAGCGTTTGCGTGATATAAATACTAAGGAATATAATATCGCAGATGCATTGGTATTAAGATGGTGTGCCACTTGATTTATTGATCAAGCGCTGTTGTTCTATACCTGTGATTCTCACTCTCTCGAGACGATCACATCTCGAAACCAAAAAGGGACCATATTTATATTTGGAAAACACGAACATAGTGAACAGGTAGACAACTCACAAACACACACACACACACACCTTTTGTATAATATATGTACAAAGTCAAACACTTTTATTTATGTCCTTAGAGTTGATAAGATCGTTTACGATGTTTGTTATTTGTTTACCACTGACATTATGGGACAACAAAAGCAACAATCATTTGCAATGGCTTCTGCGAGTCACAATCGGTGTCTATATAGGGGTGTCTTTATTTGTGGATCATTCAAGTGGATGTCCATTAGCTATTAATTTTTTGTTAAATGATTTTTTTTAGGATTTAATTACTCAATTTAGAACATTTAAATTGTCTATTTTCAGTATTAAGTATTTCAAAGACTTTAAATTTTCAAAGAAAATAAAAACATTGTCAATTATGTTCGTGCCCTTTTACGCCATCGGTTAGCCTCCTATCTCCAATTCTTTACTTTAAAGTAGAAATACATTTCTATAAGTATTTAAATGTAGTGTCCGGCTAAGAAGCTATGGCTAAACTACGCATGTAACCTTTTTTAAGAAGTTATGGCTAAATGACTGATAAATGCTCTTTATCTGTTTTATTTCTGCTGCCTTTCTTAAACCTTTAACACGAGAGGTTGATCTCTGCAAAAACGATATTGTTCGGTAAGAGCTGATGACTCCAATTAAAATTCCTCGTTGTATACTGTTAAATTAAATTAAATTTCTACCCGATACATATTCGTTTTCACTGAGCTGTACCATAATAAGGCAGCATATAACAGTTCAGAAAGTATTACCTGCCTATTTTTATAAAATTCTCTATATGCATATCGATTACCTTACATATAGATGCTGATAATTAAAAAAAAACATTTACATTCTCGAAGTTCTGAGTATCTCTATGATAAGCTCAGTTTTTATAGATCATCACGCAGTTCTATCTATTTCCATAATTGAACATTTTAAAACAATAAATACTATACAAATACTGCGGTAACATATACAACATTTCTATATAAACCTATATCTCAAGTACTAAAGTAACACTTTGACCCAAATACATCACTTAGCATCACGATATATCAATAAAAACCAATTATCACACTCGGTGATCTCTAAAATGCTTCGGCAAAAAATCTCGCTTGCGATTTGTAACAAGTTGCAATCAAATAACTGCATATAAACGTTGGCATATTAACAATAAATATAAGCGCACAATGCATAATTACGCCAATTACCACCTCACCCATTCAAATAATAATATTATATACCAGTTAGTCGAGTCTGTCTACACACTACACTCTGGCGACGACCACGGACACGCTGTTCTTACGACATATAATCTCTAGTAAATACTTAGTAAAACGGCGATATACAAAAAAATTACGACATCGAACATTTGGCGCCATAAATAAATACTCTCATAATTTCAATTCACATTCAAATCAACTGTAAAATGCATTTTAATATTATGTTGTATGTATATAATGTTGCAAGTGTGCTTATAGCCGGGGCTACGATTTATGATACATTTGCATATATTTTTGTACAAGTTATAGAAAAGTCTGGTACAAAATGTCAATTCAGCGCGGGGGTTTATAATTAAATTGCACTTTGCTAGAAGTAGCTATCTGAGCACATTTTACAATCCCCATTCGGAACAGGTTGCTGATTTTGTGTAGGCGTTTATGTTGACCTGGTATTTTGTAGGTTTTCTCGAGAGTTGTCGAGGAAACCACACTAAATCAGCGGACGCCAGTGCGCCCGCGCTAAATCCCTGCCGTCATATTCTGCACATATCAGCAAAGTGACTAGACTGTAAATATGCACAATTATACAAGCTAACACACACACTCACATACACATGTTCTGTGTTCGATCCACGCGCGAATCGATCGTTGCCCCAGAATTGACCTGCATTTTAAATTGTAAATTATTATTAATAATTACATATATACGTATGCAGATTTCCAAATGCACCTTGTGTGTATATAGCATAAGTAAACTCTATAGTCTATATATACAAATTATAAATTCTAGTACTTGTTAATTATATACATAATGTATATAAGACATGTACACGCATTTATGCGATTATGCGTACGCTTATTCAAATCATCGTTCGAGGCTATTTCAGAGTGCTAATTCTGGTTGTATTCGTGTGTGGGGTGTAGAAGCGTTCTTGAAGTGAGTTTGTGCTTTAACTGCGGCATTTATATAAATATGAAGAAAACGTTAAAGCCGAGTTCGAAGTGAACGGACTATACGTAAATATATGAGTTTTCCATCAGTATAATAATATAGAAACTATCAAGTCTGCTCTTTAAAAAGTTATATGCTACATTTTAATAATCTTGCATACGAACTATTTCTATCAGTTAATATATTATTAAGAAAATCCCTGGTTCTATTCCCGGCACACCGATATTTTTTTAATATAGCACTGTAAATTCTAGGTTCCCATTGCTATTAATATAAATAGCTATTTCTGAATTAGGTTATTGATTTGGAATAACGGGACATTGATGCCATCAATGTACAAATACACACGCACGCACAACAATAAGTGTATGATGGCGTTGATGATTCACTATTTTGCAAATGTTGTATAGACACGTCAAGGCAAAATTAGACCATCGGGAATGTGTTAGGGCGCAGAAGATTTAACAGGAGTAGCACACCACGATGAAGAACATTATGGTCAATGGTCAATGAATCCCATGAGATTTTGTGTTATTAATGTTTAAAAAAAATCTCACGATAAGTTTTATTTAATGAATAGTCGTCTCTAGAATTCTGTTCCATTTTCTATAGGTTTCTGAAAACTACACAACATAATCCTATTAGAATGTCGACACTAATTTGAGTAAGATACTCAAATAATTTCCGCTTTAATTAAATAAATATTTTACCTAAATATGAACATCATAAGTTCATAACAAAGCCATAAAACCAGCAAACATATTATGCTAGTGTATTAAATTGCATGGCCAACATAATATTAGCGATAAAGTTATACTCTATGTATATTGTTCATATGTTTCAATGTACCTGTACGTGTATACACACAGCATTAAATGAATTGAGTTTTTGTGTGTGTTAACTATTTGCTTAGCGTAAATATCTTTAAATCATTGTGCGCGCAGAAGTTAAGTCTGTTGAGGTACGTAGGAACGCGAGTAGGATGTTTAATCAGCTATAGTCTATTTTCATAAACTACAAAGCATAACTTTGTGCTTGGTTTTTGTATCATAATTCTTATTGTTATTATACTTACAAGTAGGTCATTCTTATTTTAAATTATAAAATGTGAGCGGTCGTAACTATACAAACTATATTATAGAATATACGATTATGATTTGATATAAATAATATAAAGGATTCTATATATGTACATCATCTCATTGCTTCATTTGAAAAACACCTCGGCTGCCATCTCGTACACGTAATATTTTTCCAATTTGGCACACGAAACATTTATCTCACTGAATTCAGTACAATCCAAAATTGAATTATTATTGAATTATGTGCATTTTGTGCACAAGTATTAAAGAAATTATTTTGAGTATATGTCCCAATTTATTTTCTACAAAACTATACTTTAAAACAAAAGACATATACTAGGACGACTTTTCCATAAAAGAATTCCTCCCAAATGAGTGTTTACGCAATTGTTTATAATGGAAAATGTTCATTTTAATAGAATCAGTAACGTGTGAGAACACCTCCGAGTCCAAATCATCCGTAAGATCGATCGATAAAAAATAAACAAAAACCAATAAAATAAATTTTAAAACCGAAAATGAAAATATCTTTTATTTGACACACAAATTTCTACCCCAAAGTCCAAATACTTTAATAATTAAATTACTTCGATAAATATTTTTTAATGTATAAATATGTGAAAAATGTACATATTTCAACATATATAATACCAATTTATGTATTATCATAGGGTCCACGTTACATGGGCTAAAAGTCCGATTTTTATATTTATATTTTTCGTTTTTTAAATAATTGAACATGAACGTTCATGGTGATGAAGACATTGTTATGAGTGCGGAGTGTACCACTTAAAACCCTAAAGTCAGAAATATATAAAATAAATCTCAAAACACTTAATTCTTAAAAATCTCAATAAATATTTCCCACGAATATTTAAACTAGAAATTCACAAAAACCACAGTTTTTGAAAACCATTTTTTTAAATATGTGACATCCACTAATATTTTTCAGATGCTACTATTTGATATGAGTGCGAACATCATAAGCTAAGACTGGCGTCATAAATTATATTATATTTTTTATCAGATTGGCTTTTTAAAACAAAATTTACATATTTTACGCCGGGTGCCTTAAAAATTGTTTGAGCATCTAACCTTTTTCCAGATTACACTATTTATTTAAATAACCAACGAGGTAAACGCATTAAAAAACCCATAATTCTTGTAAAAACCATCATGCTTCTTGACACACAAAAAGTTTCAACCTTTAATTCTTAAAACTCATAATTCATATAACCCTAAATTCAAATACTACAAAAATCCATAAAACTGAAAAATAATGTTATTTTCCCTAAATGTATATAATTATACATATACAAAAAAAAAACAAATAAATATTTAGTTTCATCTGAACGAATCTTAAGCCTTCATTCAAGAAATGTGGGTTTTGATTGATAAGAGTATTGAGCGATGTAAGTTCGTGTTATATGGGTTATGAGAGGTGCGTGCATCAAGATTAAATGGTTTTGAGTGGTGTGTACTGCAGGGGATGAAAGTTTTCGGTTGTTATTTCATGCCTCCCCTTTAAATCATACTATAAGTTTTTTTTAAAATTTGATATTTTTATAAACCGTTGCATTAAAAAACGAGTTTTTTTCAATATTTTCTCTCATTTTTCGAGTGCCCCGATATTGATTGGGCTATATAAATTATATTATATAAGTGTAAACAATAATTGAGTCTGTAATATTTTGCCTGAAGATACACAAGATCATACCTATCCATCTGTCTTCTCTTAACAATATAAAAACTATGGACTTTAATTAAAGTCTATATTTTGACGACTTTCATTGATATTGATGCGACATTGGGGTAATTAGAATTTTTACAAAAATGATCCGAATGATTGGACTTCAGAAACGAGTATTTGGGGTTCAAGTTGTATAAAATATTTACCAACAATAATATAATAAAGAATATCGATAAAGTAATAAGCAATATTCTTATATTCAACTATCAAAATCAAATGTGTGATTCCATTCAGAGAAACTCAAAACAACTTAAACCATCTATTTAAACAAATCTTAAGTGAGCGTCAATTTGTACAAACCAATGTTAGGTCTATTGCGTATAATTGTAATCTTAACAAAAATATCTAAGCCACTTTCGAATATTCCAAACTGTCACGTACTCATCACAGCACACTTGGAAGTCTATGAATCTTGTGTCTTCATATATCCCCAATGATAATAGTCGGTTGTCGTAAATTTTAGAAATTCAAGCAACTGGTTTACACGTGCGTAAAAGTATGCGACGCTCGTCTTGGGCCCAGAAGCACCATCGATCGCATCAAAGACGACAAAACTTTATTATAATGCATATTGACATTTCGTATGTGTATAAGATGCTTGCACGCGCGCCAGTTTTAATGCGATCTTATCGTTTGCGGCGATATTGTATATGAATGTATTATGTTTCTCGTGTATATTGATTGAAATTAATTTCTACATAATTTCGTACATGTTTTACCTGGAGACGCGCGCAAGATAGATACGCAACCGCCCGGTCAGACTGTAAATTAGCGGTTTCGGCGTGTGTTCGCTATTAATAACACATTTGAGCAAAATACAACGCTCGAAGAAAAAAGTATTAATTCTTGAGCTGTTGTTGTTGTTGTTGTTTGTGTACGTGCAGTGTGCTCGCGCTGCGCCTTGTCGCAACGTCTCTTATAGCAGCAGCGGAGGCAATTAATTCGTCGATGCCGAGCGAATCTCGGAGGAGGTCGTCCGTTCAAAATAAATCTACACTATTTTCGGTATTTTGGTATTTTTTGTCATGTTTACATTTGACGAGATGTGTTTGTGTGTACGCGTGGTACTGTTTACCTTTGTGTCGTATATTTAGAAATTGTTTTTACTAGAAGAAAAGCAATGTTTGTACATTGTAATTTATATAATAACAATTATTATTTTCTCAGTAAATCGTCGCATGTCGCAAGTGAAGTCACTCATTTCAAGTTAAGGCAAATAGACGAAGCACAAAATTTATCGTTGATAATTCATTTATACAATATACCTTTACGATGGGTTTTCTGGGCTTATAAAAAAAACTGTTTGTACATTTTTAAATGGGACACTCAGATAAGGTGAACACACATACATAAATATACGTACACATGCTGTGAGCGTATCAAGTGCGATAACAGGTTAGATCTTGAGCTGCAAGCCTATATAATATATATATATATACTTATGTTGTTTATCTTTTATTTACATGTATGCGCACGCACTGTACTCTTTCTATTTACTTTGTATGTACAGTAAATACAAAATACATACAGAGTCATATATACTATATACATTAACATTTGTTTTTTTTGGTTTGTTAATCATTAAGTTGTGGAATATAAGTCTAGAATAAATTGGAAAACTAAATTTTATTTTGGAACGGTTATCGCAAACAGACAAAAAAAAAACAGACAGAAAAAACATACAAGTCAAACTGTACATAATTTGTATGTTCAAAATGTGTGCATAGACAAATAACATTTATACAGTTTTACTTTTATTTATGTCTGTGCTATTGGTTCATGTATGCTTTACAATTGATGAATCTCGATTGAACAAACGACGCCAAATAGACGTGTCGCCACAACGTGGATTAAAGAAAAATTCATTATATTAATCTGGTTTATATAAGGTTTAGTTAAATTATATTATTTAAATAGATGAATTTAGATATAAGCAAAATGATTACAAGGAATTTTTACTATGTCTTGTAAATGATGTATAAAAGTTAGCTAGGTGAAACAATTCGTGAAATTAGAAATACAACTAAGACTGGAAAAAAGTTCGTAGTTAAAACGAATACAAATTTAACGGTTTCTCGATATTTTTAACCGAGAAAAAATTGCCAACTCTTATGTCCTATAAGGTTACGGCAATCATAACCAACAAGATAAAACCCAGACAGTCATGCAAGGTTTTGTACTGTCAACCGGCAAAAAAGATGCTAAATTCAAAAGCTAACAGAACGACGTTAATAAGCTTAAGGTTAATTTGGAAGATTATGAATATAAAATCATCTTTCAGAAATATGCAGCCTCATCTATGCACAACGTATTTGACTAAATTAAACAGTTATTGTCGAAATAATAAAAACATAAATTATTCACGTCATTTATTTATCTTGCTCTACTTCTATCCGGCAAAATTATTTATTATTATTAAAATCATGTTCTAAATCGTAATTACGAGAAAGCTAAACCTTTATTATTATTAAATCGCTTTGTCTAAACGAATTGCAGATCAATCATCAGGCATAATGTTGAACGCATATATCAAATGTATACAAGCTAATTGGAAACAACTATAACAATAATTAGTGTTTTTTGGTTACTTTAGTTTTTTGCACAATTTTCTGTTAAGGTCAATAGTAATCCGTAACGATCAATTATGTATGTGTATGGGTATTATTAATTATAATATGTAAAAAATAACAATAAAAAACTGTTTGCAAGGAATAACGTGTGTCTAATTGTTAATAAAGCTATAGATGTATTAATCTTATATATTATATAAGCTGCATATGTATTGTAATTTTTTATATATTATAGAAGGCAAACAAAAGAAACTTTTTAAAATGTGTGTCAATTTTTTTTAAACTTTTATAAAAATAAATGCATTTATTGTATATACAATCTGCTAAACTTTTTTTTTAAATATAATAACTTTGTTTGTTTCCATATACCTACATATTATATTTTAAACAAAATATTAAATCAACAGTCGCACATTTAATACGCAACCGCGCTTAAAGTATTTCGTCGATAAATTATGGAACCACTAGATATCCAATTCTCCCAGCATATGGCTCAGATTCAGATTATAACATACATATATTTTTTGTGAGCGCTGTTTTTGTATTGGAAAATATATTAGAGATATATGAACAACACTTGACCCGACGCTATTCTTCTTCGGTCATCCATCGATAAAGTGCCAATACACAATTGGTACGACTAACCCAAACCTCACCGACGCAAATTCTTGTCTAATATTTCAGCGAATGTCAATCAAATTTTTATCGTTTTTTTTTTTCGATTGCTATTGATGCGAAAAGGTCATGTGATTTTAACTTCAGCAAGCGGATGTGTGCTTCCCGCCACTATATCGATAGATTTGCACTGTGTGAACGTTATTTCATCGATCTTCTGGCATAGATAATAAGATTCTTTAGAATCGCGGTTGAAGGACATATAAAAAGATACGCTGCCCTGCGTGTCTAGCATAAATCATCGTTCTATACATAATATTAACCTCACTCTTTTCATCAAATTGCCTGGTAGTGAAACAATAAATCTTCACGTATAATTGGCACAAGAGACAAGGCGCGACACCTGAATATATATATTATGCATACATATAGTGCTGGACAAATTATGCACTAGTATTACACGGACTAAAAGTAATTGAACGAAAACTTGTTACGCGGTGGCCACCTCAAGCAGCGTTCGAATATTTTATCCATCTATATCATTTTAATGTGCTTTTGTTTTCCACAGCGTGTGAGCAAAGTGGTTTAATGCAAAGCTCGCGCAGCGTACATTTGATCGATTTCGATTCTGCGCATGTGCAGACTTATAGTTTATACTTTGTATATAGACACATGCAGTCCAGCACGGCGTGCGTCTATTTAACGGTCAATATCGATGAAGTGCAATCAGCACGCTCGACTGCATGCATCGTAAACTATATAGGTATATATACGAAGAATTGGCGTGTTTTTATGACGCATTTCTGATATAATTCATATAAAGTATACTTATTTCATAGGACAGCCATAAATTGAAGAACAATAAATAAACCTAATTTGTTGATAGATAATAAGGTGGTCGCTTAGATAGTTGAAGTGCTCACGACTTTAAATGGCAAACATTATTATTATTGTTCATATAGATATACATATTGCACATAGTCAATTGTAAGAAATTGTTACAATTAGTGATCATGTATTTCGTTAAAACTGCATATTTCAAATAATTTGGTATGAATATTTGCAATCTATCAAAACCATGGCTGCCAAATGAAGTATGTGTTGAATTTCTAAGACAATGTTCAAATGTTTAAAGATCCACCCTTAAATTCAGGACACCAATGATTTGGAGGAAACCTCGACACCATCATGAAGACGGTATAACATTCAAACCGGAACAAGTCATATCCGACGTTGCTATCTGCTCAAGGACCCATTACACACTCTACCTTTTGCCAGTACCATCGACATCATCATCTTATTTTGAGTCATATAAGATTGAAATTAAAGAAGTTAACGATGACACTTCTTCAGATTTTATACCTAGTCCAGTAACATGTCTTCAAGCTTTCAGTCAGAATGAGTTGAACGAGTTAGTAAGGGACTTACATTAATCGAAACTTCTGAAACTTTGGCATCCCGTCTGAAAGTGAAATGTTTACTAACATCAGATATGAAAATTACATTTTATCGTTCTCGTCAAAAAGATTTGTTACCAGTTTGAAGTGTGTACTGTTCATACATAACGGGAACAAATATGGATCAACCTATTGAAAATTCAACTGTTGAAAGATGAATATACACATATTTCTTTAGTGCTGGAAAAACTGAATTATGTAGATCATAACTAGATAAGAATGATAAGATGATTAGATTATTGCTGAAATCATTGTCGGGATCTAATGTTTTTCAATTTTGTACAAATTCACATTAACTCTTTAAAATAAAGCGTGTAAAAAATATATTTTGGTGAGAATTTAGAACCTGTGTTAAATTTTCACTCTTCATTTAATCAATCTTGTTGAAACAGACTCAAAGTCAATGTTGAAATACAGGGCCACCAGAAAAATGATAATAAAAAGTTGTACTCACTTTATTTATAGTTTATTTGTATACACACTATAAAAACCTTCTTTCTCAATTAAATCACCCAATCATTCAATACCTATATATAATTTACGCACTATAACGAATCAATTAAGTTTGCCTAATAAATCTATAGTATAGCAAATTTAAATAAGCATTACTCTTTAGTATATAGTCAATTTAATAGGCGACAAAAAAATTACTTACATAATTAATAATACAATTTATCTTCAAGTCCAAGTCTAATGAAGCCATCAAAATATTAAATTAGAATTAGATTAAATTAAACACATTCTCGTTTATATGTACACATTTTCCGGCTTGTGCAGAACAAATGTTGTGTGATTTTAGTATTAATCAAGATCATCGCAGACTTGTACATAATAATCTTCGTTATGCGGCTTGTCTTAAGCTCGACGCCTCTTTACATATATATAGCTTATTAACCTGTGTACAAGTCAAAGTTTTATACAATCATACGCAAACACACACACACACACACATATTATATACATACACACACTTTTGTATGCGATTATATCGTAAATAAGGTTTGACTTATACAAGTTACAAATTTGAGAAGCGAACGTCATAGCAGCCAGCGGGAATCTTAAACAGAGATAAACGCCGTTAGAAATATATATTACTATTTACAGACGGCCAACGCATACAAAGCATATCGTTTATATTCTCTAAAAAATATATAATTTAGTATATACACAGTACACGCATACTTACCTTTGAAAGGTGTATACGCACTTGCAGTCAATAAGATAACAAAAGCCAGCATAGAAAATATAATAATTTTTTAAAATGTTTTTTTTTTCGGTATATGGTTTTAAAATTGTGGATTATCATTATTCAGACAAATAAGACACACTTACGTGTGCTTGCTTGTATATTCGAAGACAAACGGGTATTTCTTATAAGTAAGATTTTGAGACATTGCTCATTGTATCAAGATGAGTGTTGAGTGCATTTCGTATTGCGTTCAAGCATGTAATAAGTCTGTGTATATTTTTTACTTTTAGTTGGTTGCTTTATCGGTAATTTTCAGCAGGAAACGAAACGGGTTTTCAATGAAAATAATGGTATTTTGTTTTGGGAAAATAACCATAATTACCGATTATTGTGACGGCTACTTATTATAAATTTAATACATTTGATGTGATATATAGGAAATTGTTGTTTGTTATATAATATATGCGTATATAAAAATACAATCTAAAACTATTTTAGACGTATTTGCGATTATATTACAAATACAACATACCACGCTAATTTAGTTCTCTAATGTATTGGCTATAGTCACTGTGAAAGAACATTTATAATTGGACCAAAAATACACCTATTTTCGAATCCATCAATATTTTTTCCAATTCGACCTGTCAACCACCTCATTTGCCTAATTTGCATATAGAAGAAACCATTTCAAATCCCACGCACTTGGACCATTTTTTTTTGTCAATACTCGAAAAGCGAGCGTGGGCACAACAAGAACACAAGATCATCTCCGAAGAGTGTCTGCATGAAAATGCTCTCAAAGCATCCGATTTGAATATTTAAGCAATACACGCATTTCGGCAGAAAGCGCAATAAATCGTTGTTGTTTTTTGGTCACGCACGATAAGCGAAAACGTGAAAAACACATTCAAATACGAACGTACAAAACGGGTAAAAGGAAGTGTGCTTATACAATTCGAATCGTACGAGACGCATATTCAGGTGAATCGGAGCAGCGCACGAATTCGAAACACACAAATTGTCTACCGTGACAGATTAATTTCGGGCCTTCGGAATAAACCTAATGCACGTAGGCCGAAATTGGGACCCCCCCTTTATATAAAAGGAACGATGCAATTTAAGAAAAACACGTTTCGAGCGCATTTATCTCTTTTGATATTCTTCTTATATATTGCTTGCCAAGAATGCAATTAAATTTGCGTGTTTCTTTTAATCTTTTGGGATAAACTATAATTCTGATCATGAAGCACGTTCACCTCAGCAGTTTAAAAGTGCATTTGAATTATTTGACGGACACCTTCATCCACAATTCTAATTGTACTAGATATGTTTTACAAGCCAAACGGCGCACGCGTGCAAACGTGACTTTCCGAATGTAACCTCACACACCAAATTTCATTTTCTTTGATACCTGCGATTTAGTGCTATTGTCTTGGTTTCCGCGCATACGTGCTCTTTTTCCGTCAGAAGCGTTTTACCGAAATCCATTTATCATAAGAACATTTTTTTTTTGTATCTGCAGTTTTTTGTGTTTTTTTTGCCAGAGGCTGTGTTCTTCTTTTTTAAATTATATACTGATATTTGGAGGCTGCCTCGGAATTCCAAAATTAATCTGTATTTGAAAAAAACAACGTAAACGTAATTTAAATATTTTAAAAATTATGTAATTTAGTATCATGAAAAAATAGTGTCGTGTTGATATGTGGAATTATTTGTTTCCAAAAACTTTATAAATAGTGCAATATATTTAGTTCACCCTGTATACTACTTATATTATAAATCCATCTTCATGCACACCAGCAGAATATATAATATGTATGGCTGCTGATGGCTGTTGTGTTGCTGCTGCATCTTATCAAATGCACGGCACAAAGCAGATCTTTTATGCGCGCACACATAAAATTGCAAACAGACAATAGAAACGAACCAGCAAAACAAAAAGCGAATTACAAAACAGACTTTTGTTTTCTTCTTGCACACATTTATTTGTGTGATATTAAAAAAAAAAACTTCAAAAAAATATATTGTACATAATAATATAATTGGATGCACGCGCGCGCAACTCAGAAGTGCAACATAATCCCGATAAATGCGAGCTACCGACGAGCACCATTATTTTTGCTCTGGTTTATTGTTTTCGTTGTATAAGTTTTTTGTGACTTCGATATTTGTTTACCATACCCACAGCCGGTATATATTAACACATACATATATGCACACCTCGTTATAAAATTATATTCCATATGGGAATTTCATGAAATCGAAGTATATTGTTTTGCGCGTCTGCACGTTTCTGAACCCTTTTATTGGCTCATTGTAACCGTACTCATAATTCACATATCCATAAATTACATTACATGTACTTGTACACTCGCTCACGTATAGAATTAAAATTTTCTTCACACTGCTTGGCACAAAACAATGCAATGCTCTCGCCACAAGCGGTTCAAGGGTTAGGAATTATTTATAATTTTATATATGTGAAATTATGCTGATTTGTCAGTTTTCAGCGAACAGCGTGTAGTTTAGCTATCCATCGACAATCTTCGGGATACAACTTCTTAGAAATATAAAAAATTTAGCAATTTAAAAAAAAAAGAAACAGTTTTTTTATTATATAATATACATATGTATTAGAAGTACCATGGCTTGGTTCGAGCACAATGATGTGCCAGTTCTGCCGTGGCCATCAAGCAGCCCAGATCTCTCTCCAATCGAGAGATTGTGGGGTTTAATGGAGAGAAACCTACGAAACAACCCATCTTCAACAAAAGCGGCTTTAATAGATGAGTTAAAGAAAATCTGGTCCTCAATAACCGATTTATATTGTAAGGAACTTATTAACACAATGTCACGACGAATTCAAGCCGTTTGACCCACAATCCAAACCTTCACACATAATTTGAACCTTTTAATATAATTAAATATTATTTTGTTACCTCCGCGAAATCACTCAGTCCTCCGAACAAAAAATCACAAAATTGTGCCGTTCTCAAATTGAATTTTAAAAGCGAGCAGACAATTTTAAAATAATTATATATGCTAGACAAAACGATCGTGGTCTTCGTTGCATCTCGAAAGTGCCACGTCAGATGCATATATATTTATATATTTTCATCGACACGTATACATAGTATTCGTTGAAAAAGGTTAATTGAAAAATAACATCCTTGAAAGATTATGGGATTCAAAAATTAGGAGGTAATCGCGTGAGCATTAGCTGATTTTTTGTACGTTTTTATATATTGTGTTGCAATTTGTGTGGTGAGAGACCTCCTAGTTGTGGGTAGGATAACATAAACATAATATGTTTATAGATGCCGTTCGAAAAAAGCTTTTTTTAGTTCTATCTATGATACATATAATATAATACAGTAAACACAGAGTATAAACTATAAACTTTGTATATATATATTTCATAACAAATATTTGGTATTTAGTAGTTAAGTTTTTCCTTAATAGAAATGTTATAATATGCCAAACTATAATTTTCAAATTTCTATAAAAGAATCTGAAATACATTGTAATAAAAACCTCACATCAGTAATTACTATATCCTACATAACTCTCTATATGATTGGACTAATTTATAATGAGATCCTAAGACAACATGCACAAGAGTCTTTCTTAGTCTTATCAAAACGTTTCTTATCACCAAAATGTATGTACCTACTTATTCAGTTTTATGAATAACTATTTATTATATTCACTTCCATTAAATCAACAATACTGAAGTGAACGGCCTCGGCGGCAATGTTTGATTGAGAATTCTTCACATAAATCCTGCGCAAAGGTGCAATGATACATTTACAACTATTTACTAGTGGATTTTTCAAATGTTTATACTTTTGCGTCGCAGCACGGTCACGTCGGCTTAGTGATAATGATAAGCTTTACAAATACATAAAACATACACGGGATCAATCAACTTGTTATCATGTTGTGTTTCTTTAATCTTAGATTATTTTTTTAAGTTGAGCATAGTATGTTGTTGAGAGTTGAGACATATTTTTTTTTTATTTTCATTTAAAAATTATATATTTTATTTCTGATAATAATATAGACTTTCCTTTTTTTACTATAATTAGTTTATAAATAATGATATTTAAAAAATATGTAACTATATACTCGTATGTTTTAGTTTAAATAAAGATTATATATTCAGAACCTTTTCAGTTAAAATATATAATGATCTGTATTATATTTATTCGAAATCGCTATCGATACAGCTTCTATATTATTGTGGCTTATATTTTATTTTATATATACATTTACCAAATAAAACTCTCAACCTTGACCGAACTCAATGTAGGCATAATATTATGTATTCTATAGTAACTACGCAAGCACATGTGCCCAAAAGAATCGCTCGAATTCATAAGACATAATATACAAACCAAAACACAGCATTTTAAATATATTATATTTCTCTTATTGTTTGGAAACTGAAAGACGAAGAAAACCAGCAAAGAAACATCGACACGCGGGACTTAATAAAATTCTTATATTTGGACCCATACGCATGAGAAAAAAAGAATACGTGAATGCATAAACACCATTTCGAAGCATTTTCCAAAAGGACCATTGTGCCGTTGTGTGTTATGCTTCTTTGAGACGATAACGATGTAAAAACAACAACTTCTTTAGCATAACAACACACACACACAGTTATCGTCGTCTTCATAGCAATCGGTCGTTGTGGTCTCTCGAAGATCGTATTTACGTGATTGTTCAAACATGTGCAAAACATAAAAACGTCGCTCTCGAGTGCCTTTGCTCAGGGTCTGAGCGAACGCTGAACGATATGATTTATTGGGCTGTATACTGGTCGTCGAGACCCAAAGCAATAGCAATAAGCATGGACCTTGTTTCAAATGTTCTCATCACACGAACTCTTTTAATAACGCATGCAAAATATATATCTGAATTAGCATTACAAATACATTGATTTTTTTATGATTTTTCCATCTGTAGTAAGCACGTTCATTTTAATAAGTTTCGTTGAGCTCATACAAGTAAAGTATGTTAAGTATATTTTCCAGAAACTTATGACTTAATGGTCGATAATATATACGGTTTTATCAGCGGTGCGGGTGTTCATTTAAAGCATTTTAAGTTTGCTTCCTTCACGAAAATATTTGTGATATGGTGAACTACACACCGGAACCGAAATAGTCATAAATAATATAATCAGTTTTTATTACCGATGACTGTATATAGCGTGACGAATATTTTGATGACTAGGATATTTCATAAACAAAAGCAAAATTCACTGTAAATATATTAGGTCTACAACTAAGTTTTAAAGGTAAATTCATGATTTTTCGATCTTTATTGTTCACATATCAAAACAATCTTAATGTTCAAAGTATTGTTCGTCTGAAGCTACTATCTTATCCCATCTTTCGGGCAACAAACGGATTCCCTGGCGAAAGAACGACTGGTCTTTTGAC
>JANSTU010024750.1:0-12914 GCA_027564075.1 Bolitophila hybrida
ATGATCGGCTGCGTGAGGTCGTCACTCCTCAGCGGATGTTACTGGGATAGGAGACGCAATGTCCATTGCCCAATACTGTCCTGCCTGCGGCAAAGACGACGACGCCATCTAATGCACAAGATCCGCCTCAAGCAGTGGTTGACAAAAGCTGCCAGTTTCCCGGACAGAGCAGAGGTCACTTTCCACGTATCGCAACCGTTGAAAAGGACCGATTTGACGTTGGAGTCGAACAGTCTCAGCTTCCTTTGTTTTGATGACGCTGAGCATCGCAAAGGCACCACTATTGCTGAACGCCTCTACAAGGACGTCATCTAACACTGCGATAAATAGCAGTGGCGAGAGAAGACATCTTTGACGCACTCCACTAATCAAGACGAAGCTATCTGTGAGCTGGCCGTTATGTAAGACGCGTCAAGAAGATCCGGCGTACATCTCTTTCATGATGTTGGTTATCTTGGTAGGTACGCCACGGCGTTGCAGTGCGTGCCAAATCGATGTTCTGTCGACGCGGTCGAAAGCTTTTTCGAAGTCGACGAACATTGCGTACACCTGGGATCTCTGCTCTGTTGATTGTTCCATATCGATCCTTAGGGTATTAATGTGGTCGATGCACGAATACCCTGTTCGGAACCCTGCTTGTTGTCGCCGCAGGGTTATTTCGATATGGAACTGAACCCTCGATAATATAACCTTTGCAGGGATCTTGTAGACCACGGTCAGCCGACATATATCCCTCCAGTTATCGTAGCTGCCCAAGTCACCTTTCTTGGGCAGCTTAACGATTTTTCCTGACTTCCAAGCGTCAGGAATATACTCGTCCTCTCATGCCTGTACTAACATGTGGAATAGGATCTTCGTTGAAAGTGACTGGTCCGATTTGACGAGTTATATTGGAATTTTGTCTGTTTTACCGGAGGCTAAGCTGACTATAGCATTAGATATTTCAGTTCGTCTGTGGAGCCTTGTGGATATCTTGGCACCTTCCAGATAGTGGTTGATGCTGTCCTTGTGCTGCCCTAGTCCGCAATTCAAACAAAATGTATACAAGCATATACTCATGGCAGACAATATCAACAAAAATTAAATTATTATTAATAATTTTAAAATAGTTTCTGGTACGATAAATATATAAAAAGAAGAAACTGTCGTTTCCAATTAGTTGTCGGCCACTGTATATGCTAAGACATTCATAGGAACGGGACTTAGAGCCATAGTCGAATTTTGTCCTGTTTATGGTCAAAGTTTTTTTTTTTTTTAGTTTACTTTTGTTGCTGTAATGTAAATCGTGACGCTAAGCCCGCTTACGATATGAGTCTTTACCGAATTTCCTTATGATTTGTGTTATAATAATCAACAACACTGCTTTGTGTCTGTTGTAATTTGTCCGAGTTAAATAAAAGGGTGTCATTCACATGATACTGTCCGACATTCCCAAGGGTGGTTTTCCTGAAGCTATTATATTGCAATTTTTTATATCCAAAGTATCGTGTTGTCGACCGTGAGATTCAAACCTGCGACTGACGGATCCGAAAGCCAAGAGTGTACTAAGCCAAATATGTAATATAATAAATATATATATATAGAGTCCAAATACCACTATTCAATAAGAAAATATTTTTTAATACAATGTACTTCAGCTACTTTAAAAATACTCTTAAAGAAGTCTTTTTATTATTAAAATTAATGTACTCTAGCTACTTTAAATGTACTCTAAAACAATCATGATTTCTTTGTAATACTACTACTTTAAATGTATGCTTAAAAAGCGAGTACGGTAACAATACTACTGATATCTGGATACCTTTAAAGTATTACCGATATTAATGTAACATTAAAAGAACTTCAGCTACTCCTAATGATTTTTTTAATTATTATTAATAATGCATTTTCTGTACTTTGGGCTGCTAGGGTTATTATCAATGTATGTTATTTAGCATTATAATTTTTTTCTTGGAATTACTATCAACTAAACCTACATTTTAAACATCAATTCATTTATTAGAATTTATTGCCTACACAAATATATAGTTAGATCGGCTGGCCACAGTAATCATACTTGTGCCCGATTGTGTGTTGAATTTTACATGTTCCAAAAACAAAAATTACAAGCATAAACTGTCACACTGATTTTAAGAGCTGAACATTTAGGACTTCAGCTACGATTTTTCTGCCGGTTGCCGAGTTGCAACAGTAGTTGTCTCGACAGTCGCGGCCAAAAATTATCAGTTCGTGTTATCCACATTTCGCACATCCACATTTTTCACAGTTGGCTACTGATATTGCAAGTTTTTATTTTGTGTTGCACATTTTTGCAGTTGGATAGTAGTTGAATATGCGCATATTTCTGTTTGGGTTATTATTTGAACTGTCGTCAATTGTTATCAACTGTCGATGGCAGCGACAGTTGTTAACTGCGACCACCTGTCAAAAATAAAATTCCGTGTTATCGTAGCATTACGCTGTTACGCTTAACGTCAAATCAAAATACAGCAGTAAGCGCTCTAACTTTTAATCAGAATCGAAATGATTTTATCAAAAAAGAGATTTTAACGAGTGTTATATTACTCTAAAAAGTACCCAGGTAATTTCTTAATTTAATTACCATCCTGTTATAAACATTATGTTAATATTAGACCAATAAAAAGACACAACCCTTGTGCACCGTATATAATCTAGAAATTCATCTAAAAAATAGAATGCAAATATAAAATTTAACAGTGTATCGTACACAGGCAACGTTTCGCCGCATTCAAATGAAGCGCCAAAATTTCATCGAATCTCCTCACACCACCTCTAACGGAGTGCATGGAAAAACATAAACAATTTTGGAAAATCCGCTTTAGAAACACAGTGGTACCGTTATTATAAATCTTAAAACTAATTATCGTATATGTAAATTCCAACAAATCACTCGATTTCGTCACATTTTAAGTTAATATCATCACACACTTGATTCGCGTCGTAAGTAGACGGACTGCATCGCCACCGAACATCAACTGTTGTGTGTGTAGTGCAATTTTATTTTATGGAATTTTCCATGTCCTCTCTCACGCTCGGTGTTAAATTTGCTACTAAAATCGTCTAGTACACCGTGCGTACCCGTTTCGATAAATTTCCGTAGATAGCCTACCTTTTTTCCGTCGTAATTACGTGTATTTTGGGGAGCACTCGCGTACACACTGTCACCGTCGAAATTGTTCACTGTGTAATGGCGACTGAATCTCTTATATGTTCAATTACTCGTGTTATTCACTTGTGATTAAATATTCAATTGCCAGACGAGGTGATGTATTGCTAGAATAACTGTTAGTCTAGCCTAATTTGGGCAAATTGATTCGTGTAATCTATCTGGAATAGTGCTGGACATTTTCCTAAAAAATTGTCATCGAAAGTTTGATAAAAAAGTGAAAATAATATAATATACATCGTGCGACAGTGTTCTGGAATAGTTCATGGATTGTACGCAATTGTCTGGGCTGGCGCTAGTGTCGTCATCCACGCACTCTTCATTATTGCCGCCGCCGTCGCGTCGCGCTGCTCACAGAGAGCCGTTGTTTTGTTTATAACGTCGTTGCCGTGCTGCTTATTTCGGTGCGTGTGTGTCTGTAGTGTAAAAAAATAGTCGGAAAATTTGTGAAAATCAGTGAAATTGGCACGAAATTGTGCCGGCCAGTAATCATTGAGGCACAACGAAAGGTTTGCTGTTGATAAATGGCCGTGGTTGCCAGCGGAGACTCCAAGGATTCAAAATGGTTTTTCACCGTGGAGCAACTCCAGTCTTCACCCAGCCGACGAGCAGGCATCGAGCCCGAAGTAGAGCTAGACTATCGCCAGCAGTCTGCACAGCTAATACAGGACATGGGTCAACGGCTTCATGTGTATCCTTTTTAAAAACATAAAATGCAAAAAAACTATTTTAGACTCTCTAATATGTTGAAAACTAATGAAATGTATAAAAGTGTGAGTAAAAGTCCATAGAGTTGTCTCGTGGTTTCCAACATAAATAGACAACATAACCTATATATCTTTTCAGCTAACGATAGCATAGAATACAATTATCCTGTTAACATATCCATTAGTTACTTATTTTGTGGTTTTATTTAAACAAATAGTTATGAAAGTTTACCTATTTTGTAAGCCGCCATGTTTGTTTTTGTGGCATATACGTAACGCTATCTCAAGCACTCACGTCAACCTCATGCGATACTATGCGTTGCCCTAAATATTTTACTGATTTCATGCTTGTGAAAGAAACTTTTTTTTGGAGGTCTTGCACGCACGCTGCATAAATCTTCCAAACATTCCGTCACAGATATCTTCGTGATAAATATTGATTAGATATAAATAGTCTTTGCCAAAAACAACCACTGTCTATGTTAACTCACTTGTTGATTTGTTGATATTTGTGTACAATGACCCTTTTACCAAGCCTTTATATAATTTTTATTATTAATCTAGATTTTCAATAAAACAAACATAAATATTCCTTAACTCAAAACAAATTTACTCACAGTTCTCAATTGTGTATAAACACAGCTATAGTATATATGCATAGGTTCTATGCATTCCATTCGTTCACACACTTCCATTTGAACGGAATAGCAGCGGCCAGTCTGTTTCTTGCAGCAAAGGTAAACGCTCGGAACTTAAATCGAAATTCGAATGTTTGATCTAAATGTTTGAATTTTCATGATTTAGGTCGAAGAACAACCACGTAAACTGGAAACAGTTATACAAGTTGCCCATGCCAGCCTTAACAAGGAGATACCTGATCCGAAGAAGGAGGGCTATCAAGAGCTAGCCCAGGACCTGGTGTTCAATGAGAATGTTCTACTTCAGACGCTCGGTTTTGATGTGGCCGTTGATCATCCGCACACGCATGTCGTTAAAACGTGTCACTTAGTAAAAGGTTAGGATTAACATACAAAATAATTAAATAAACTCGATTTTATCATGTATTTTCCAGCCTGCAAAGATCTGGCGCAGACCTCATACTTTCTGGCTTCGAATAGGTAGGTTTCGGTCACTAAGTGAACTGAATCCCCCAAGTACTCGATTTACTTATCACACGATCATATTATTTCAGTTTACACTTAACGACCATGTGTCTGCAATATCGACCAACCGTTGTTGCTTGTTTTTGTATATATCTAGCCTGCAAGTGGTCCCGTTGGGAGGTAAATATAAATATATAAAAAATGTCAATACAAAATAGATAATTACAGAAATATGATTTATATTTTATTAGATACCTCAATCGACTGAGAAAAAGTTCTGGTTCCACTATGTTGATAAATCGGTCACATTAGATCTGCTGGAGCAGCTCACAAATGAATTCATTGTTATATATGAAAAGAGTCCGGCTCGTCTGAAAAGCAAACTGAACACGATCAAAGAGAAGGCCGGTACAGCACGATCGGTATGTTTTAGAAATAATCATATTTTGCATTTAATTTATTGTGTATTTGTTTATAGACTGATCGACCGTTGTCTCAACCGTCTGCAAGTTCTGGTTCTTCGAGGTCACAACATGGCGGTTCCTCGGATCATAGTCGATCGTCTTCCCATTCTAGTCACCATCGAACGAATCACGGGCACCATGGAAAGCCTCCTCAAGCAGTGCATGTTGGAGGTAACACAAATAAAATTCTTTATAATCAATTGTCTTTTTAAACATTTCTCTTGTGTTTATGTTTATTTAGGTGATCCTGCTAAAGGGCAACCTGGACAGTTACAGCAAAAACCAAGTTCAGCACAGCATGCAGCAGCCGCAATTGCTTCGACGCAACGACAAAGGTCAGATCGACCGCAGGTATCGCAAGCACCAAACTTTCCTGCTCTTCATCGGACTGCCGGCAGTACCAAAGGACCATTGCCACCGTTGACCAGAGGAAACATAAGTGATAATCCTATTCCCGCCACTGTGTTGCCCCCGCATCAGCAACAGCGTCCTGCAACTGTACACGATCCAAACTATCAAGTAAATAAAAACCGAAATTTGACCAATCAGTCACACAATCTACAACAACAACAACAACCGCTGGCCGGTCACCCTGGCGTCGGAGGAAAGTCAGACCAACGGAAGGAATCAAAATCATCTGATCCATCCAGGAATTTTAATATGAATCACCAATCGATTGACAATATGCAGATGCTGTTTGGTGATGAGAATCCATCCCAACGTAGCTCCTCAGCACCACGACCACAATACACTCAACAACAGCCAATACAGCAGCAACAACAACAACAGCAGCCACCCAATTACAATCAGGTGATGGCTAGTCGTAATCCGCAACAACCTCAACAAGAACATGCATCCGTCCACATGCAAAAGCAACAATCCATACCCACATTATCCACAGAGTCTTCCTTCCGTCTATCTGACGATATTAGTCGAAACACTGATCTACCGATGGATATGTTGGCCTCACCTCCTAAAAATCAACAACAACAGCACAAGGCACCATCGATATTTAGTCCTGAATGGAATGACAAGCCACCAGCGATTGGATCAAATAACAAAACGACCGCCATTAATGGTTTAGGTACAAAACCAAATCGTGACAGTCCCAAGAAACATCGTTCGGATACACCGAAAAAAGACAAACACCGTAATTCTTTTGTGGATCCATCGACACCGATTCAACAGAAACTACCAGCACATTCAGAAAAACGTACGAATAGTGCAAAGAAAATAACCGATACACCAGCAATGCCTGTGTACACTGTGCCTCCACCAATTTCACCGCTTGAATCAATCTTACCGAATTCCAAACATAATCTATCATCAAATCCTCAAAAACGACCCCATGCGGATGACCTGATCCGACAAGAGGACGGTGTTGATTTTCGAGAACATAAATTCCGTAAAATGGACATTGAACCACTATCGCCGCCGACACAGTCTAATTTTGCACCACAAACGTTTAGCAATTTGAATGGTATCGAAACGAATCCGGATCTTGTGAGTAGTTTGCTTAAAGAGAGTCTGTTTGCGGAAAGCAAATATGGCGTTGCACCATTTAATGCAAATAGCCTCTCGACAATGCCTCCGCAGCAATTAATGCAGCAGCAGCAACACGCACCACCACAGCAACAATTACCCGCAATGACAATGGATAAAATTAAAAGGGATTCAGTTGATTTGGTTGCACCACAGATGATGATCAATGATGGAATTTTGCCATCACAATTGAAACTCGATCCAAACAACGAACATGAACAACGCTTCAAATCCGAAAAGAAAAAGAAGAAAGAGAAGCATAAGCACAAGGAGAAAGACAAGTCTAAGGATAAAGAAGAACGCAAAAAACACAAGAAAGACAAGGACAGACAAAAGGATCGTGAACGTTCTTCGCAAGACGGTAGTGCTCAACAGGACATTCATAATCCTATAAAAATAACAATTCCAAAGGATAAACTAAATCTACCATCAAATGATATTTCACACCAGCAGTCAACCGGTGGTTTTAAGATAACCATACCGAAAGATCGAATAAAAGCAGACGTACCACCACCGCCCTCAACATCGTTGAAGATAAAAATATCAAAGGACATGATTGAGAACTATAGCCATAGCGAAGGTGGTCACGGTGGTGGTAGTGGCGGGGGCAGTAGCAGTGGTGGCGGTGGAAGTTCACATCATGGTCACAGTGGTGGCGGCAGCAGTAAAAAAAAGGACAAGGATCGCGATCGTGATCGTGAAAAGTCTTCGAAAAATGCTGCCAAACTTCTAGAGTATGCTAAACAGAATGGCAACGGCGGTGGCAGTAACGGCGGTCCACCATCCGCAGTAGCTGCTGCTGCTGCAGCCGCTGCACCAAATCGTGCTGCCTCATCGACGAATCCAAACAAGGTATGTTCAATTGAGAATGACGTAGTATTGACCAGTGTTTGCGTGTCGCCTGTCTACAGTGTGCCAAACTTGAACTGTTTTCTGCCACAGTATTCGGATCGTGAAGCAACACTGGTAAACATTTACAGTACCTTGTAGCTATGTTGTAATAATTAACTCTGGATTATGATTTTGTTCTCTCTTTATTCTTCAATTTATTGTGCCGCTTGTTTTTCAGTTTATTGAAATTAGTTTGATTTTGTTTTATTTGTATGGGAAAATAAATTATACAAATTATTGCTTGAATTAACAATGACGCTTTATTAACAACACGCCAGACTTTTAAATTATTTCATTTCATTTATTTGTTATGCTTTGATTGATAATTTAATATTTATTGCTTACTTATTGGTTTTTGGTTTTATTTGGTAGTACTTGTAGGAACAATTTCGAATCATTAGACAAATATTCTCAATGTTGACTAGAAATACATTAATTTTTATCAAAGTGAAAAATAGAATGTGGTAATGAAAATTTGTAACCTTGCTTTTAAAAAATCAATGCAAATTATATAGCCGAAGACTGTCCTTTAATTTTTTTATAAAGTTATAATATGTCAGTAATTTTCAATTAATTTAAAAAATTGACACCCTCGAAATGAAATTAGAGAAGCTAGCAATTAGTCAATACTTTCCTTATGGGTTAAAAAACAGTCATTTAAAAAACAAAAATTCAATTGTTACTGCTTATTAAAAAATGTGCTCCAATCCACCGGAAAATAACCTTCAATTTTTAAAATCATTTTTAACCGAAATAAATAAACGTGCTCCAAATAATAACTTGAACCAATTAATTTAAATTTGAATATCAAATAATCTGGAATAAGAGTACAATCGGTTAATGTTTTAAGAATAGACTCTTAAAATGAAATAAATGTCACACCAACTGTCGGACAGACAATTGAACTCTTTCATATGGTCTAGTAACGTGACAAATATAGCCCCAAGTTAAGTTGGCTCATCAGTTAAATTTTGATTGGTGTTAAATTTGTTAGAGATTATTCATTATATAAAACAAAACGATCACATTTCCTCATTGATAAATCGAAAATTATTTTATATGAAATCAAGCACTTTTATATTTGAATGTACACAAAAAAAAATATAATAATCATGAGATCAGAATAGCGATTTAACAAAAAAATTCGCATGTAAATTTGATCTTATTAACATTTTCTGAAATAGATTGATAAATTTTAATTTTCATCCGAAAATCAGTTGCTTCATTTTACAAAACCTCTTAGAAGTGCAACACTCGGCCGCAAAAATAAATTTAATGTGCAACTGAAGTTCTTAAACAATGCTCTACAGAAATATTGATTTTTACGAGAAAAGTATTATAAACACCTTTCTATTATTACTTTACGTCTTTTTAAATTAGATTTATTTTTGAAGTCTAAAATAAAAATTTCGTATATATAATATTGGCCCAACTTCATTTTGATTAATCCTCGTGTGAAGGTGCGTGATCTTTTTCCGAGAACCAGTTTGTGCTCTCAACGAACGCTGTTATGCTCTTGCGATTTAATCGTCTTTCATACCATGACCTTCAAAATTGAAGAAAGATTTTTATTTTACAGCGGTACAAAGCTAGTTGTAACAATGGAAAATGGGCAATATGGTTCACAGATTTGGATAGGAAGTTCCTTCCTCATCCATATTTTTATTACGGTTTTTGTCAAAAAAACACCTTAGAAAGTAAAAAAAGTCATAGTGGTTTCATCAGTTTTCTGATTATAAATAATCACGTTAGTTCTGATGAACACTTTGGCCAATTTTACAATGATTATAGGAAAGAAACATATCCGCAATCTCCAAAACAAAACTGGTATAATTACACTCCAAATTGGTCCCGTGACTTAATTTTGTTTCAAAACCTGAAGAAATTTATTTGATTAAAGCAGAGTTCACTTCAAACGAGTTAATCGCCGAAACCGATACCCTTTTAGCAGAGTTCCACAAATCATACTTTTACTCTTGCAAATTGAAACGGATTATATCACTGTAAACACTAAAATTAGAATGTTTATCCATCTCAAAACCCTTAAAACACAATAAATATTACCCACAAGTCTAACTCACAATTCATAAAACAAAACCCACAGTTCTTTAAATCCATATCTTGCGTTATAAAATAAAAATTATATTGATTTATTAAAATACAACACAATTTACTATATATATTTTACGCCGTTTTTTTTAGCATCTGACCTGTTTTCAAAAACAAAAATTCATGAAATTTAACAACTCCACAGTTCGCATACTATAAAAAACTCATAAAACGGAAAAATTATTTTATTTTCCCAAAATGTACGCATTAATTTTATTTAAACTGTGAGTTTTAAGTGAAGAGTATTGACCTCTTGATTTTTGTGACATATACACAAGTCATTGAAATCCCTCAATCATCCAAAAATCCCTCAATCATCCAAAAATAGCCTTCTGAGCGGGTATACCACAAAAACTATCTATTTTTGACACCGTCTTAATTCCTATAAATTTGAATGAAATTTTTCTAAAATATATTTTTTTTAAATCTATGGTGCTACTTTTTGTTTTTGTTATATCTTCAGTGTTTCTTGTCGATCCTCAAGTATTATATATGCGTGTTTGTTGATACCAACTCTTTACCTTTAATAATTGCACATCATGTTTTTTTAACCCTCTAATGACCCCTTTTATTCGTACAAACACAAAAAATGACCTTTTTGCCCCTATCCCCGTTAAGACGGTATTAAAATTACCTATCGATTGATATATTTCAACCCCCTATAGCCCCCCTTAAATTGCATTATTCTGATATTTTGATCAAACTTAAAAGGGTGATAGGGGGTGACTGCCAAAAAAAATTATCAGGTTGAAAAATAGAACATTTTGTTGTTGTTTTTTTCTTTTTCTCCCATAAAGTGCATTTTTGCCAAAAAAAAAACAACAAAAGTCCAATGTTATTGCGAAACACATCACATATATGCAATAAAAGCCAACAATACGTTTGGGATAAATAAATGCATGCATAGGATAACGTTTTTTTATTACCTAAAACATTTTTTTTTATCTGTAAAATATTTAATTTCATAAAAAGTCAACAATCGAGAATATTTGTAGAGGATGCCGATAATTATATTATTACCGAAAATAATTTCAGTCAAAATTGCCCTTAATTGATTTTTTTCTTGATGTATATAAACTAGACATTTTCAATCCATATAGCTATTTTATGCAAAATATAAACATTTAGGTGCAATTTTGATGGAGTTCTTTGTCGAGATTAATAAATATAATTGTAGATAATATGAATCTTCCAACAAAACGGAGTTTTAGTATGGTCATATCGAATGATTAAAATCAAGCATGCGGCTTTTGTTTTATTATTTATTTGTAAAAAATAATATTACCAGTGGTACAAAACTCATATATTTACGCAAATGTTTTTTTTGGTTTCAGGAAATTTGGGTTAATATGTGATAACATTAGGTAGGTTTGAGGGATCTCTTCTGTTTGTGATTGCGCTTCGATTCGGTGTGCAAACATTACACCAGATTCTCGGCTGGCAACACACAGACATAAGAGTTGCTGCTGCTGTTGTTGTTTATATAAACCTGGATGTTGTTGCTCGCTAGCTGGTGTTCTAGCGATAAAATAGTTTTTATGCATTATCTTTAATTTATTATTATTTTTTGGTGCTGTGCACGCGGTTGTCCGGTGTTCTTACTAACCTCAAAATCTCTCACACACACACATTATGTACATATCTTTAGTGATAAAAATTGCTCCAAATCAAAAAATATAATAAATATGAGACCAAATGAACCTAAAAAATACGAAATTCGCCCAAAAGACCACACGTGTTATTAAAAACCTTTTTAGACGATGCCACCACACAACAACAACAACCAATATATGCAGCACGCTCCGTATATGCAGTCTTTTCCCCATTCGTATCCCAACAACATTAATCAAGGCCAACAATCCGGTAGTGTTCGTTCGTCATCGGCCACACATGCATCTGATTCGAAATATTCCAATTCTCACCACTCTTTCGTCAACAACAACAGCAGCAGTGGCAATAGCTCAACAAGTGGAACCACAAACAACTATTTCTACCACAGTGGTGGACCCAGCGCCGCTACTTCAAACAACAATAAAAAACAGTAGCAAATATACAAACAAAAAACTACATATATATATATTATAAATATGTATACATATATGCATGTATAATACATAGTAAATCACTGACAAAACTGAATGAGATTCCTATAATATAAAAAAATTAAAACAAACCACAAAAAAATCTATTTAAAATATAAAAAAGCAATAAAAACACGTTTTAAATAATTCGGTATGATAAAATATTACAATATCTAAAAAAATAATTAAAATTCTAAAAATATATTTTTGTTATTTGTATAAATGATTGAATGAGAAATTGAAACAAACAGGTTATCGCAAAAGCACATCTGCGCACCTGAGCAATTTAAATGTTTGTAAACACACAAACCCCCACAATATTTATATGTAATTTTCATTGTCATAATATGCTGTCCTAAATGAGAAAATATTGTTAATTTTTGATATCTAGTAATTATTTGTTTACTCCTTTGTCGAGAGTGAATTCACATAGAATTGTAATAATTATATATACATAGTTTGTGTGTGGAGTTTGGCATATATTATCGAGAATTTTAAATATTATGTAAACACAAAATATCTCGACTGCAGCGCCGCCTATATCCAAAGCTAATTGCTGAATAACATTTTATTCACAATGGAAATTTATAGAGAAAAAACGATAAACCAAAAAAACCTAACAGTAACCTTGCTAACGGCAATTTCACACACACAAACATCGCAACACTATTTAAGCAGAATTTACAGATGAAAAACAAATCATCGTCAACACAATATTATATCCCTGCCCGCCTTCACACACACACACATCCACATTTATATTCTTATTAGCTTAGACGAGTCCGATAGATTTTATTAAACGAAGTAGAATACACACTGTACATACAATT